>JAKYLM010000197.1:0-70000 GCA_023634145.1 Thymallus thymallus | reverse complement strand
CTCTCTACATGTCTATCTGTCTACCTCTATACATGTCTACCTCTCTACATGTCTATCTGTCTACCTCTATACATGTCTACCTCTCTACATGTCTATCTGTCTATCTCTCTACATGTCTATCTGTCTACATGTCTATCTCTCTACATGTCTATCTCTCTACATGTCTATCTGTCTATCTCTCTACATGTCTATCTCTCTACATGTCTATCTGTCTACATGTCTATCTCTCTACATGTCTATCTCTCTACATGTCTATCTGTCTATCTCTCTACATGTCTATCTCTCTACATGTCTATCTGTCTAAATGTCTATCTGTCTATCTGTCTACATGTCTAAATGTCTATCTCTCTATCTCTCTACATGTCTACCTGTCCATCTGTCTTTCTCTCTACATGTCTACCTCTCTACATGTCTATCTGTCTATCTCTCTACATGTCTATCTCTCTACATGTCTATCTGTCTATCTCTCTACATGTCTATCTGTCTACCTCTCTACATGTCTATCTGTCTATCTCTCTACATGTCTATCTCTCTACATGTCTATCTGTCTATCTCTCTACATGTCTATCTGTCTACATGTCTATCTCTCTACATGTCTATCTCTCTACATGTCTATCTGTCTACATGTCTATCTCTCTACATGTCTATCTCTCTACATGTCTATCTGTCTATCTCTCTACATGTCTATCTGTCTACATGTCTATCTCTCTACATGTCTATCTCTCTATCTGTCTATCTCTCTACATGTATATCTGTCTACATGTCTATCTCTCTACATGTCTATCTCTCTACATGTCTATCTGTCTATCTCTCTATCTCTCTACATGTCTATCTGTCTAAATGTCTATCTGTCTATCTGTCTACACGTCTAAATGTCTATCTCTCTACATGTCTACCTGTCCATCTGTCTTTCTCTCTACATGTCTATCTGTCTACCTCTATACATGTCTACCTCTCTACATGTCTATCTGTCTACCTCTATACATGTCTACCTCTCTACATGTCTATCTGTCTATCTCTCTACATGTCTGTCTACCTCTCTACATATCTACATGTCGGGGCTGCAGGTAGCCGAGTTGTTATAGTGTTTGACCCATGGCTGGATCGAATCCCCGAGCTGACAAGGTAAAAATCTGTTGTTCTGCCCCTGAACGAGGCAGTTAACCCACTGTTCCCCAGTAGACCGTCATTGTAAATAAGAATTTGTTCTTAACTGACTTGCCAAGTTAAATAAAGGTTCAAATAAATGTCTGTCTACTGAGTGTGTGTTGGGAACCTATCTCTTGTTAAGAACTTAGAAAGTGCACCCTGATATAAACATTATCTGAATGTAAGCACAAGTGGACAGTGTTTCTGTGTTGGGAACCTATCTCTTGTCATATTCCCACAATCTAAATAAACATTCTGGGAACCTTTTAAAGAACAGACAACATGTTTTCTAGGAACGTTCTTGCAACATCAGGTGAATGTTTTTTGTACCCTAAAATAAACATTGTAGAATCATCAGCACAACGGGACAGTTTCTGTGTTTTGGAAACGTATCTTTTGTGATGTCACCACAATGTTCTCACCATACTGTTCCCACAACCTAATGAAACATTCTGGGAACCTTTAAATAACAGATTACATGTGTTTTAGGAACATCCTTGTAACATCAGGCAAATGTTGTAAACAAACATTCTCTAATGTTCAGAACGATTGGACAGTTTTTGTATTATCAGAACATTTGCCACGACCTAACAAATGTTCTGGGAACTTTCACTGGACTCATTTTGGTTTGCTAGGATTTCTCTATAATGTGCTTCTTCTCCCTCAACCCAAGCACTGATACGTTATCCATAGACTGTGAATAATATAATGTTAATCATAGATAGCCTACATGTTGAAGTACAGTGTATGTATCTATCTAACTCCATTCATACACTCTGAACAAGCTCTCTTTCAGTCACAGGTTTTTATGAAAACACACAGGTCTCTTCTGTCATCTAGTGGTTCAATTGAGAATTGCAGATAGAACATACTCAACATGATGACGTCATAAATAACCGAGACATCTCACCCACACACAAACACACACTGCAGTTAGAGAATTCAGCACATAGACATGCAAACTGTTGTGTTGGAAGACTTGAATGTAAGAGAACACTAAGGTCTATGGAAAGATGTGGTCTAATGGTATAACACTAAGGTCTATGGAAAGATGTGGTCTAATGGTATAACACTAAGGTCTATGGAAAGATGTGGTCTAGTGGTGTAACACTAAGGTCTATGGAAAGATGTGGTCTAATGGTATAACACTAAGGTCTATGGAAAGATGTGGTCTAATGGTATAACACTAAGGTCTATGGAAAGACATGTTCTAGTGGTGTAACACTAAGGTCTATGGAAAGATGTGGTCTAATGGTATAACACTAAGGTCTATGGAAAGATGTGGTCTAATGGTATAACACTAAGGTCTATGGAAAGATGTGGTCTAATGGTATAACACTAAGGTCTATGGAAAGATGTGGTCTAATGGTATAACACTAAGGTCTATGGAAAGACATGTTCTAGTGGTGTAACACTAAGGTCTATGGAAAGATGTGGTCTAATGGTATAACACTAAGGTCTATGGAAAGATGTGGTCTAATGGTATAACACTAAGGTCTATGGAAAGATGTGGTCTAGTGGTATAACACTAAGGTCTATGGAAAGATGTGGTCTAGTGATGTAACACTAAGGTCTATGGAAAGATATGGTCTAGTGATGTAACACTAAGGTCTATGGAAAGATGTGGTCTAATGGTATAACACTAAGGTCTATGGAAAGATGTGGTCTAATGGTATAACACTAAGGTCTATGGAAAGATGTGGTCTAATGGTATAACACTAAGGTCTATGGAAAGATGTTGTCTAATGGTATAACACTAAGGTCTATGGAAAGATGTGGTCTAATGGTATAACACTAAGGTCTATGGAAAGATGTGGTCTAATGGTATAACACTAAGGTCTATGGAAAGATGTGGTCTAATGGTATAACACTAAGGTCTATGGAAAGATGTGGTCTAATGGTATAACACTAAGGTCTATGGAAAGATGTGGTCTAGTGGTATAACACTAAGGTCTATTGAAAGATGTGGTCTAGTGATGTAACACTAAGGTCTATGGAAAGATGTGGTCTAATGGTATAACACTAAGGTCTATGGAAAGATGTGGTCTAATGGTATAACACTAAGGTCTATGGAAAGATGTTGTCTAATGGTATAACACTAAGGTCTATGGAAAGATGTGGTCTAATGGTATAACACTAAGGTCTATAGAAAGATGTGGTCTAATGGTATAACACTAAGGTCTATGGAAAGATGTGGTCTAATGGTATAACACTAAGGTCTATGGAAAGATGTGGTCTAATGGTATACCACTAAGGTCTATGGAAAGATGTGGTCTAATGGTATAACACTAAGGTCTATGGAAAGATGTGGTCTAATGGTATAACACTAAGGTCTATGGAAAGATGTGTTCTAGTGGTATAACACTAAGGTCTATGGAAAGATGTGGTCTAATGGTATAACACTAAGGTCTATGGAAAGATATGGTCTAGTGATGTAACACTAAGGTCTATGGAAAGATGTGGTCTAATGGTATAACACTAAGGTCTATGGAAAGATATGGTCTAGTGATGTAACACTAAGGTCTAGAAGGGCCTTCTATGCCATCAAAAGGAACATAAAATTCAACATACCAATTAGGATCTGTCTAAAAATACTTGAATCAGTTCTAGAACCCATTGTCCTTTATGGTTGTGAGGTCTGGGGTTCCGCTCACCAACCAAGAATTCACATAATGGGACAAACACCAAATTAAGACTCTGCATGCAGAATTCTGCTAAATTATCCTCTGTGTACAAAATAAAACACCAAATAATGCATGCAGAGCAGATTTAGGCCGATACCCACTAATTATCAATATCCAGAAAAGAGACGTTAAATTCTACAACCACCTAAAAGGAAGTGATTCCCAAACCTTCATCACCTACAGAGAGATGAACCTGGAGAAGAGCCCCTAAGCATGCTGGTCCTGCACCTACAGAGAGATGAACCTGGAGAAGAGCCCCTAAGCATGCTGGTCCTGCACCTACAGAGAGATGAACCTGGAGAAGAGCCCCTAAGCATGCTGGTCCTGCACCTACAGAGAGATGAACCTGGAGAAGAGCCCCTAAGCATGCTGGTCCTGCACCTACAGAGAGATGAACCTGGAGAAGAGCCCCTAAGCATGCTGGTCCTGCACCTACAGAGAGATGAACCTGGAGAAGAGCCCCTAAGCATGCTGGTCCTGCACCTACAGAGAGATGAACCTGGAGAAGAGCCCCTAAGCATGCTGGTCCTGCACCTACAGAGAGATGAACCTGGAGAAGAGCCCCTAAGCATGCTGGTCCTGCACCTACAGAGAGATGAACCTGGAGAAGAGCCCCTAAGCATGCTGGTCCTGCACCTACAGAGAGATGAACCTGGAGAAGAGCCCCTAAGCATGCTGGTCCTGCACCTACAGAGAGATGAACCTGGAGAAGAGCCCCTAAGCATGCTGGTCCTGCACCTACAGAGAGATGAACCTGGAGAAGAGCCCCTAAGCATGCTGGTCCTGGGGCTTTGTTGTTTATCCCCCTTTTGTACTATTTGCACATCATATGACATTTGAAATGTCTTTATCCTTTTGGAACTTTTGTGAGTGTAATGTTTACTGTACATTTGTTATTGTCTATTTGACTTACTTTGGCAACATAAGCATACATGTATGTTTCCCATGCCATGGAGAGAGAGAGGATGACTATGGTCGACTCCTGGTGACGTCACGCGGAGGGAAGGAGGAGGCGGACAGAATGGCTGCCCAGTGCCGCAGCTCCAAGTGTACGTTACAAAGGAAAGGACTCCGGCAGGAACTCGATTCCTGGCGACACAAACTGATAACCTGCGTGGGTAAGAACCTAGACATATTTTAATGGCTTGACTTGAAGCGATTGCATCCCAAGTGCAAGGGAAGATCGCAACAGAACTAACCCGGTTTAGCTGTAACGTTAGCAGCTAATGCTAGATACCTTGGCAGCTGCCTGAACTGCAGTTAACTAGCTAGCATGTCCAGCTAGCATGTCCAGGTAACTAACTAGCTAGCATGGCCAGTTAACTAACTAACTAGTTAGCATGTCCAGTTAGCATGTCCAGGTAACTAGCTAGCATGTCAAGCTAGCATGTCCAGGTAACTAACTAGCATGCATGGCCAGTTAACTAACTAACTAGCTAGCATGGCCAGTTAGCATGTCCAGGTAACTAACTAGCTAGCTAGCATGGCCAGTTAGCATGTCCAGGTAACTAGCTAGCATGTCCAGGTAACTAGCTAGCATGTCCAGGTAACTAGCTAGCATGTCAAGCTAGCATGTCCAGGTAACTAGCTAGCATGTCAAGCTAGCATGTCCAGGTAACTAGCTAGAATGGCAAGTTAACTAGCTAGCATGTCCAGCTAGCATGTCCAGGTAACTAGCTAGCATGGCCAGTTAACTAGCTAGCATGTCCAGGTAACTAGCTAGCATGTCAAGCTAGCATGTCCAGGTAACTAGCTAGCATGTCCAGGTAACTAGATAGCATGTCAAGCTAGCATGGCCAGTTAACTAGCTAGCATGTCCAGGTAACTAGCTAGCATGTCAAGCTAGCATGTCCAGGTAACTAGCTAGCATGTCCAGTTAGCATGTCAAGGTAAGTAGCTAGCATGGCCAGTTAGCATGTCCAGGTAACTAGCTAGCATGTCCAGGTAACTAGCTAGCATGTCCAGGTAACTAGCTAGCATGTCCAGTTAGCATGTCCAGGTAAGTAGCTAGAATGGCCAGTTAGCATGTCCATGTAACTAGTTAGCATGTTCAGTTAGCATGTCCAGGTAAGTAGCTAGCATGTCCAGTTAGCATGTCCATGTAACTAGTTAGCATGTTCAGTTAGCATGTCCAGGTAACTAGCTAGTTAGGTTAGCTAGCTAACGTGTTTGGGAGGGTTACTAACTAACATCCAACTCAAATGGGTTTTATTGATATGGTAAACATGTCTACATTAACAAAAGAAGTGAAAACACACATCAACAAAAAAATAGAAATGAACAGTAAACATTGCGCTCAAAAAGGTTTAAAAGACATTTCATACTAACTTGTATAGCTAGTTGGGGTCGCGTTAGATTGCCGGTAAGTATACCAGCTAACGTTAGTAAACATGTTAGAATAACATTAGTTTAATGCCATAGTTGTTGTGTAGGTTACGTTATCTAGTTATGTAGCTGCTAGACCGTGACAACCGTGATTTATACCTGATTTATACCGGCTAATGTTTGGGTTATTTGGGGAAGGGTGTGTGAGTGTCTAGTTGGCCCAACAGGGTTGCCAGGTCAAGTAACAAGTTCTGCCCAATGACCCCTTAAAACCCGCAGAAATGCCTGAAAACTGGTCACGTATTTATTTCTGTAAGGGAGGCGTTGCCACGTTTGTACAATAAACCCCTTTTCCATAATTTTATCGAGCCATATGAAGGAATATCGATGCAACTTTTAATGATGTTGGAAGCAAAATTCGGTTATCAAAATAATAATTATTGCAAACTTAATGAATACATTTGAATGTCGCAAGAGAAAAGATAATTCACCCTTATTAAACTCGTCCGATCATTTTGCATCCATGGATGTCGATTCAACATGTTTGACTGCTATGATTAAGCAATAAGTCATGAAGGGGTAAATGGCCAGTATATATACCACGGCTAAGGGTTGTTATTTAAAGGCTCTGCATGGTCAAAACCATGTCGGCAGTGGCCATACAGCATTTACTGTGATAAGGCCTCAGCAGAAGTCACTTCTAGCGAGCAGAGCAGAGCTGTGGTGAAGGAAGTGAGTTAGTGTGGTTGACAGGACCTCCCGTCAACCATGTCGATGCGAGCGATACGGAGGCCCCACATTTGGGAGTGATGTGGTATGGAACTCACACCCTCCACATGGATCCTCCGACCACATTTTAGATCCAAGCACAAATTGGCTTTAAGCATGATTCAACGTGGAGTGCCTGGATACAGCCATTAGGCATGGTATTTCGGCCATATACCACAAACCAGATGTTAAGACTACAAACCGTTATAAAAGGCCCATTCGCGAGATTGACTTCATTTCAATAGGCATAGGCGCACATGATACACACACGAGGCCTACAGCTTATTTCAGATAGTCTACAGTAGTCAAGACGTAAAGCTTGACCTCCACAAGTCTGGTTCATCCTTGGGAGCAATTTCCAAACGCCTGAAGGTACCACGTTCATCTGTACAAACAATAGTACACAAGTATAAACACCACGGGACCACGCAGCCGTCATACCGCTCAGGAAGGAGACGCGTTCCGTTTTCTAGAGATTAACGTACTTTGGTGCGAAAAGTGCAAATCAATCCCAGAACAACAGCAAAGGACCTTGTGAAGATGCAGGAGGAAACAGGTACAAAAGTATCTATATCCACAGTAAAACGAGTCCTATATCGACATAACCTGAAAGGCCGCTCAGCAAGGAAGAAGCCACTGCTCCAAAACCGCCATAAAAAAGCCAGACTACGATTTGCAACTGCATATGTGGACAAAGATTGTACTTTTTGGAGAAATGTCCTCTGGTCTGATGAAACAAAAATAGAACTGTTTGGCCATAATGACCATCGTTATGTTTGGAGGAAAAAGGGGGATGCTTGCAAGCCGAAGAACACCATCCCAACCGTGAAGCACGGGGGTGGCAGCATCATGTTGTGGGGGTGCTTTGCTGCAGGAGGGACTGGTGCACTTCACAAAATAGATGGCATCATGAGGAAGGAACATTATGTGGATATATTGAAGCAACATCTCAAAGCCCTGACCTCAACCCTATAGAAAATGTGTGGGCAGAACTGAAAAAGCATGTAGAAGCAAGGAGGCCTACAAACCTGACTCAGTTACACCAGTTCTGTTAGGAGGAATGGGCCAAATACTAATTGAGTGTATGTAAACTTCTGACCCACTGGGAATGTGATGAAAGAAATAAAAGCTGAAATAAATAATTCTCTCTACTATTATTCTGACATTTCACATTCTTAAAATTAAGTGGTGATCCTAACCGACCTAAAACAGGGAATTTTTACTAGGATTAAATGTCAGGAATTGTGAAAAACTGAGTTTAAATGTATTTTGCTAAGGTGTATGTAAACTTCCGACTTCAACTGTATATTGGTACAGATGTTTTTGTCGAGGGCCAGCAAACCTTGCCAATATATCCGCCAAATACGGGTTAACAACATATATTAAAATAATGATTTACATATTTTCATAAATGTTATTTTGAAGGATTTATAAATTGTATTTAATCCTTCCACAAGATATAGGGTGTGTTCGTAAATTCACTCTGGCTATCTAGTCCGATTTCAAAGCACTCTTGTCTGAGTCCAGAGGCAGAATAACTGATTAATTTACTAATTAATATGGCTGGTGTCATTAAACGTCGGACAAAAGGTAATTAAATGGAGAGAGACGCGACCCGTTCGGTTGCCAGAGAGCGACCCGTTCGCGGTGACATAATACCCATAAAACCTAGCGGTCAAATAGGGAAATGTTTCCAATGGTTTTTCCACCATTCATTTTTCCCATAGGGGACTTTAGAAACACTTAAAATAAGGTCTGTGTTTCATGTAGTCTAACCCTGGCGTGACGTTGTGATAACCATGTAAATAAGGTCTGTGTTTCATGTAGTCTAACCCTGGCGTGACGTTGTGATAACCATGTAAATAAGGTCTGTGTTTCATGTAGTCTAACCCTGGCGTGACGTTGTGATAACCATGTAAATAAGGTCCGTGTTTCATGTAGTCTAACCCTGGCGTGACGTTGTGATAACCATGTAAATAAGGTCTGTGTTTCATGTAGTCTAACCCTGGCGTGACGTTGTGATAACCATGTAAATAAGGTCTGTGTTTCATGTAGTCTAACCCTGGCGTGACGTTGTGATAACCATGTAAATAAGGTCTGTGTTTCATGTAGTCTAACCCTGGCGTGACGTTGTGATAACCATGTAAATAAGGTCCGTGTTTCATGTAGTCTAACCCTGGCGTGACGTTGTGATAACCATGTAAATAAGGTCTGTGTTTCATGTAGTCTAACCCTGGCGTGACGTTGTGATAACCATGTAAATAAGGTCTGTGTTTCATGTAGTCTAACCCTGGCGTGACGTTGTGATAACCATGTAAATAAGGTCCGTGTTTCATGTAGTCTAACCCTGGCGTGACGTTGTGATAACCATGTAAATAAGGTCTGTGTTTCATGTAGTCTAACCCTGGCGTGACGTTGTGATAACCATGTAAATAAGGTCCGTGTTTCATGTAGTCTAACCCTGGCGTGACGTTGTGATAACCATGTAAATAAGGTCCGTGTTTCATGTAGTCTTCAATACGTTTTGCTTTGAGACCAGGCTGGAGTTGGAGACTGCTGTCATAGCTATTCTACTACAAGCTATGTCTCTTTATATTATAACTTAGCTTGCTAGCTAGTGTACGTGGAGTCAAAGACTGGGTATCTAGTCAAAACAGTCACATCCATGTGTATTTAAACTAGTTTATCTAAATGCTCCTTAATGAATAGCCTTGTAGCTGCCAGACAGTATGGGGTTATTTTACACATACACACCAGTGGAGGCTGCTGAGGGGAGGACGGCTCATAGTAATGGCTGGACTGGAGTTCATCACATGGTATATCAATCACATGGAAACCACGTCTGATGCCATTCCATTGACTGTTCCATTATTATGAGCCATCCTCCCCTCAGCAGCCTCCACTGACACACACTCAACCAGTAAAATGAAACAGTGAGCCCAGTGTTGTCAGTCAGAGAAAGGTGTGTGTGTTGATAGTGTATTGCTTTGTGTTGTGCAGGGTTCCAGAGCATTCTGGAGGGAATCTATGGCCCGTTGTTGCTAAGAGACCTCAATATGTTTGATGGTGAGTGTCTGTCAGCGTGTGTGTATTAGGGTACAAGGACTTTGTGTTACACATGAGGCTTGTCTTTGACATGTGATTGTCTGTCAGCTGTATACATGAGGCTTGTCTTTGACATGTGATTGTCTGTCAGCTGTATACATGAGGCTTGTCTTTGACATGTGATTGTCTGTCAGCTGTATACATGAGGCTTGTCTTTGACATGTGATTGTCTGTCAGCTGTATACATGAGGCTTGTCTTTGACATGTGATTGTCTGTCAGCTGTATACATGAGGCTTGTCTTTGACATGTGATTGTCTGTCAGCTGTATACATGAGGCTTGTCTTTGACATGTGATTGTCTGTCAGCTGTATACATGAGGCTTGTCTTTGACATGTGATTGTCTGTCAGCTGTATACATGAGGCTTGTCTTTGACATGTGATTGTCTGTCAGCTGTATACATGAGGCTTGTCTTTGACATGTGATTGTCTGTCAGCTGTATACATGAGGCTTGTCTTTGACATGTGATTGTCTGTCAGCTGTATACATGAGGCTTGTCTTTGACATGTGATTGTCTGTCAGCTGTATACATGAGGCTTGTCTTTGACATGTGATTGTCTGTCAGCTGTATACATGAGGCTTGTCTTTGACATGTGATTGTCTGTCAGCTGT
Source organism: Thymallus thymallus (assembly GCA_023634145.1). Classification (NCBI taxonomy): domain Eukaryota; kingdom Metazoa; phylum Chordata; class Actinopteri; order Salmoniformes; family Salmonidae; genus Thymallus; species Thymallus thymallus. The sequence continues at coordinate 59,358 of JAKYLM010000197.1, read as the reverse complement.
ATAGATGTTTGCTCCCAGTTGGTGTGACTGAGACTTTGTGTGTGTGTTTCCAGACTGTGAACCTGAGGAGCTAGAGGACTGGGAAGTGGAAGCCAGTTGTTCCTTCTGCAATCTCCTGATCAACGTAAGTTCAGCTCATGATACAGACATACTGCTGTTTTCTGGCTTGATTTACTTCCTGCTGTCATGGAAATGCTTCAGTTACAGCGATATCAGATTTCCTGGGTTTCTTTGTCTGCCGCTGAGTGTTTGGAGCGATTTGTCATTCAGGTGATATTGGTTGTGTTCCCCTGTCAGACGCTGCATGCATCTACCAATGGTTGCGTGCCACGTCATCGATTGTGCCATTTGGCTACTGATGTTGTTAGCTGATACATAAATGTGGGTCCAGGCGTTGTAAGATCTGGCAGGCGTCAGCACCGCCTGGACAGAGGAACACACCCTATGGCTTTGGGGTGGTTTGTATGTGTTATTATGATGCATTAGTGATGTCATCGCCTCTTCCTCCTCTAATAGGACCATGTCCCAGTGGCCGCCTCCCACTCAGACGGCACGCCCTCCCAAGCCCCTCCCCTCTCAGACAGCAGCCTATCAGCTCACAGGTTCCTCCATGCTGTGTTCCATAAGAAGGGTGAGTCGCTGCCCGTTAAAGCTCTGACTCGACAAGAACAGTGACGTTTCTATAGGAACTAAAAGCCGCTGGAGATGAATGACAGTTGCCATGTAAACTCTGTTAACAACAAGATGTAGCATCGTTGGCTACCTGGTTTATAGAAATGTACGTCGACAGTATATCTCTGTGATTGGTTGTCTCTGTCCATGCCAGAGCTGGCGTCCTGCGGGGACCCTGACATCCCTCTGGTGGCCCAGGAACTGATGAAGAGGATGGTCAGGCAGTTTGCTATAGAGTACGCCTCCAAGACACACCTCACCACCTCTACCATCACCGCCACAGGCTCCCAGCGTTCTGACCTCGACACACCTCTAGACCTCACTGTGACACGGAACCAGGAAGAGGAACCCACACCAGATAGAGAACCAACACCAGGTAGAGAACCCAACAGGGCTTGGAATCCAACACCAGGGAGAGAACCAACACCAGGGAGAGAACCCAACAGGACTTAGAACCAATAGATAGATACTTTATTGATCCCCGGGGGGGAAATTTCATATACCAGGTAAAGAACCAAACAGGGCTTAGAACATAACACCAGGGAGAGAACCAACACCAGGTAGAGGACCCAACAGGGTTTAGACCCCACACCGGGTAGAAAACCCAACAGGGCTTAGAACCCACACTGGGTAGAGAACCCAACAGGGCTTAGAACCCACACCAGGTAGAGAACCCAACAGGGCTTAGAACCCACACCAGGTAGAGAACCCAACTAGGCTTAGAACTCACACCAGGTAGAGAACCCAACTAGGCTTAGAACTCACACCAGGTAGAGAACCCAACAGGGCTTAGAACCCACACCAGGTAGAGAATCCAACAGGGCTTAGAACCCACACCAGGTAGAGAACCCAACCATGCTTAGAACTCACACCAGGTAGAGAACCCAACAGGGCTTAGAACCGACACCAGGGAGAGAACCCAACAGGGCTAAGAACCAACACCAGGGAGAGAACCCAACAGGGCTAAGAACCAATACCAGGTAAAGAACCCAACAGGGCTTAGAACCTAACACCAGGGAGAGAACCAACACCAGGTAGACCCAACAGGGCTTAGACCCCACACCGGGTAGAGAACCCAACAGGGCTTAGACCCCACACCGGGTAGAGAACCCAACAGGGCTTAGAACCCACACTGGGTAGAGAACCCACACCAGGTAGAGAACCCAACGGGGCTTAGAACCCACACCAGGTAGAGAACCCAACAGGGCTTAGAACCCACACCAGGTAGAGAATCCAACTAGGCTTAGAACTCATACCAGGTAGAGAACCCAACAGGGCTTAGAACCGACACCAGGGAGAGAACCCAACAGGGCTTAGAACCAACACCAGGGAGAGAACCCAACTAGGCTTAGAACTCATACCAGGTAGAGAACCCAACAGGGCTTAGAACCGACACCAGGGAGAGAACCCAACAGGGCTTAGAACCAACACCAGGGAGAGAAGCCAACAGGACTTAGAACCAATACCAGGTAAAGAACCCAACAGGGCTTAGAACCTAACACCAGGGAGAGAACCAACACCAGGTAGATCCAACAGGGCTTAGACCCCACACTGGGTAGCGAACCCAACAGGGCTTAGAACCCACACCAGGTAGAGAACCCAACAGGGCTTAGAACCCACACCAGGTAGAGCCACCAAACGTTGTTAAAGCTAGCTAGCTACTCACTTAATAGAACTTGTTTTCTCTAAATGTATGTTAGCTAGCTAAGTTGGCTATATTCTTAACTCATCTGCTATCGACATCAGCAAGCGATTTGAGAGCACTTATTATCCCAAAATGGATTAGTAACTATGACTATGCACAGTGCATTCAGAGCCATTCAGTGGCTAGACACAGTACAAACATTTGACCAGGTTCCCGTGAAGCAATTGTAATGACAGGCCACCACAACATCCCCAAGAGTTTCCTGATTAGCAAGTGGTCTGTTTATTTTCATTGTGCATTAAAAACATAGTTTGAATTCATTGTGAGGAGATTTCGCCAATGTTTAGAAGGGGGAAGTGGGTTTCCCGGGGAAATGTTGTGAGGTTGCAACAGTAACCATGGGGGCTTAGCAAAGGTTCAATTGATTCAACAACTAAAAACACATATCTACAAGTTTAGCTTTTTAATGAACAAGAAAATGAGTATTTATTTGTGGTTGGTTTTCAATGTTAGCTGGCTTTCTGTTTGATTCTGTGCTGTAGTGCACCTCTGGTGGAGAACCCACCTAGCGTGAAGATACCCAGGTCAGGATAACGTCGTAGCTTTGGGAAATAAACTGATTCATGGTACCAGTTGCTAACTAGCATTGCTGGTCCCTTCTGCGTTTATGCAAAGAGTTCTGGAATATTAGAATCCTCGTCCTATCTTTGACCTAGATCCACACCAGGAAGAGAACCCAACAGAACTTAGAACCCACACATTTCTAACAATTGTTCTGGTCTCTAACTAGTTGTCTAGCCTCTAACTAGTTGTGTGGTGGTTCCTCCCGTAGCGGACAGTGTGCTCGACCTCTCCAAGCGGAACTCAGCCACCACATCACCCACCATTCACAAAGCCTCAGGGTGAGTGTCTCTCCTAACTGTGTCTCAATGTCCATACTAGCACACTACTTAGTATGCATAGTCAACAGATTACGCCATTACTATTTACCATGCATTGACAATACAATACTTCACTTTAAGTACCATACTATTTAGCTTGTATATCAAAAACTACTTAATTCAGAGTAGCGTGCATGTTCATGTATTGGGACAGTGTTGGGTGATCTGTATCTCAGTAGACTATCTGACTAGAGGTGGATGTATTGGGACAGTGTTGGGTGATCTGTATCTCAGTAGACTATCTGACTAGAGGTGGATGTATTGGGACAGTGTTGGGTGATCTGTATCTCAGTAGACTATCTGACTAGAGGTGGGTGTATTGGGACAGTGTTGGGTGATCTGTATCTCAGTAGACTATCTGACTAGAGGTGGATGTATTGGGACAGTGTTGGGTGATCTGTATCTCAGTAGACTATCTGACTAGAGGTGGGTGTATTGGGACAGTGTTGGGTGATCTGTATCTCAGTAGACTATCTGACTAGAGGTGGATGTATTGGGACAGTGTTGGGTGATCTGTATCTCAGTAGACTATCTGACTAGAGGTGGGTGTATTGGGACAGTGTTGGGTGATCTGTATCTCAGTAGACTATCTGACTAGAGGTGGATGTATTGGGACAGTGTTGGGTGATCTGTATCTCAGTAGACTATCTGACTAGAGGTGGGTGTATTGGGACAGTGTTGGGTGATCTGTATCTCAGTAGACTATCTGACTAGAGGTGGATGTATTGGGACAGTGTTGGGTGATCTGTATCTCAGTAGACTATCTGACTAGAGGTGGGTGTATTGGGACAGTGTTGGGTGATCTGTATCTCAGTAGACTATCTGACTAGAGGTGGATGTATTGGGACAGTGTTGGGTGATCTGTATCTCAGTAGACTATCTGACTAGAGGTGGGTGTATTGGGACAGTGTTGGGTGATCTGTATCTCAGTAGACTATCTGACTAGAGGTGGATGTATTGGGACAGTGTTGGGTGATCTGTATCTCAGTAGACTATCTGACTAGAGGTGGATGTATTGGGACAGTGTTGGGTGATCTGTATCTCAGTAGACTATCTGACTAGAGGTGGATGTATTGGGACAGTGTTGGGTGATCTGTATCTCAGTAGACTATCTGACTAGAGGTGGATGTATTGGGACAGTGTTGGGTGATCTGTATCTCAGTAGACTATCTGACTAGAGGTGGATGTATTGGGACAGTGTTGGGTGATCTGTATCTCAGTAGACTATCTGACTAGAGGTGGGTGTATTGGGACAGTGTTGGGTGATCTGTATCTCAGTAGACTATCTGACTAGAGGTGGATGTATTGGGACAGTGTTGGGTGATCTGTATCTCAGTAGACTATCTGACTAGAGGTGGGTGTATTGGGACAGTGTTGGGTGATCTGTATCTCAGTAGACTATCTGACTAGAGGTGGATGTATTGGGACAGTGTTGGGTGATCTGTATCTCAGTAGACTATCTGACTAGAGGTGGATGTATTGGGACAGTGTTGGGTGATCTGTATCTCAGTAGACTATCTGACTAGAGGTGGATGTATTGGGACAGTGTTGGGTGATCTGTATCTCAGTAGACTATCTGACTAGAGGTGGATGTATTGGGACAGTGTTGGGTGATCTGTATCTCAGTAGACTATCTGACTAGAGGTGGATGTATTGGGACAGTGTTGGGTGATCTGTATCTCAGTAGACTATCTGACTAGAGGTGGGTGTATTGGGACAGTGTTGGGTGATCTGTATCTCAGTAGACTATCTGACTAGAGGTGGATGTATTGGGACAGTGTTGGGTGATCTGTATCTCAGTAGACTATCTGACTAGAGGTGGGTGTATTGGGACAGTGTTGGGTGATCTGTATCTCAGTAGACTATCTGACTAGAGGTGGATGTATTGGGACAGTGTTGGGTGATCTGTATCTCAGTAGACTATCTGACTAGAGGTGGGTGTATTGGGACAGTGTTGGGTGATCTGTATCTCAGTAGACTATCTGACTAGAGGTGGATGTATTGGGACAGTGTTGGGTGATCTGTATCTCAGTAGACTATCTGACTAGAGGTGGATGTATTGGGACAGTGTTGGGTGATCTGTATCTCAGTAGACTATCTGACTAGAGGTGGATGTATTGGGACAGTGTTGGGTGATCTGTATCTCAGTAGACTATCTGACTAGAGGTGGATGTATTGGGACAGTGTTGGGTGATCTGTATCTCAGTAGACTATCTGACTAGAGGTGGATGTATTGGGACAGTGTTGGGTGATCTGTATCTCAGTAGACTATCTGACTAGAGGTGGATGTATTGGGACAGTGTTGGGTGATCTGTATCTCAGTAGACTATCTGACTAGAGGTGGGTGTATTGGGACAGTGTTGGGTGATCTGTATCTCAGTAGACTATCTGACTAGAGGTGGATGTATTGGGACAGTGTTGGGTGATCTGTATCTCAGTAGACTATCTGACTAGAGGTGGGTGTATTGGGACAGTGTTGGGTGATCTGTATCTCAGTAGACTATCTGACTAGAGGTGGATGTATTGGGACAGTGTTGGGTGATCTGTATCTCAGTAGACTATCTGACTAGAGGTGGGTGTATTGGGACAGTGTTGGGTGATCTGTATCTCAGTAGACTATCTGACTAGAGGTGGATGTATTGGGACAGTGTTGGGTGATCTGTATCTCAGTAGACTATCTGACTAGAGGTGGATGTATTGGGACAGTGTTGGGTGATCTGTATCTCAGTAGACTATCTGACTAGAGGTGGATGTATTGGGACAGTGTTGGGTGATCTGTATCTCAGTAGACTATCTGACTAGAGGTGGATGTATTGGGACAGTGTTGGGTGATCTGTATCTCAGTAGACTATCTGACTAGAGGTGGATGTATTGGGACAGTGTTGGGTGATCTGTATCTCAGTAGACTATCTGACTAGAGGTGGATGTATTGGGACAGTGTTGGGTGATCTGTATCTCAGTAGACTATCTGACTAGAGGTGGGTGTATTGGGACAGTGTTGGGTGATCTGTATCTCAGTAGACTATCTGAGTTGGGAGTTGGTGTCCTTGCCTGTTTTTAAGTCTCTGTCACCGTGAGAACTTCAGTTGTATCTGTAACTTGTGACACTGTGTTGTTGTGATGTTGTGTGTTGTGTAATATTTCATGAACATGCTGCTGTGTTCCCAGTTTTACCTTCCTGCCAGGTCGCCCTCGCTAAAGTGGGTTTTACCTGGATAATACAAAATAATATATATATACTATACTGCAAACACCTTTCTTCATGTTCATGTGACAGACAGACACACAGATGTCACTCCCTTTCTTCATACGACAGACACACAGATGTCACTCATAGATGATGTCACAGATGACGTCAGCTCTTGACAGACCGTGGCAGTGATGTTACCAACACAAGGCATAAAGGAGTCGCCTCGCCTCCTCCCCTGCCTCCCTCACCCCCCTCCCTGATCCTGACGGTGGTGTTTGGTCCTCCCCCCCACTAGGAGGCAGCAGTGTTGGGGCGCAGCCAGGGCCGGGGCGTACCAGACACAGTACCACCATGCTGAGAGGTCCAGTGAGCTGTCTGAGGGGCTGCTGTCCAAGGCTCTGAGAGACGTGAGGTCTGGTAGTCTCCAGGAGAACAGGGCCGCCCTGCTCTATGGGATCCCCCATGGAACCCTGCGCTCACAGCTGGAGGCTTTAGGCCCCATACAGGGGGAGGATGTGACTTCACAAGATGTGATGTCATCGGCGCACGGTGGGGAGGTGCGGCTGGTGCTGCAGAGGGTGGCGGCCTGGGCGGAACTGGGAGCGAGGGAGGAGAACGGAGAGAGGCTCTGCATTCCTCCCTCTCGGTCCTCTCTGACCCAGTGTGGCCGGCAGAGGGCTTTGTCCGGGTCTCTCCCCCGCTCCAGCCCTTCCCCCTGCCCTCACCCCCACACCCCCCTCCGTATCCCCCATGTGGGATCTAGCTCCAGACCAGCTCCTCCTCTCCCTGACCCTTCAGCCTGGCTGAGGTCCTGCACTACCACCCCCCACCACACCACTAATACTGCTGCTCCCTCTTCCTCTCTGCCTGACCTCTCACCCTGCTGCCCCGCCCACCACCACAGCTCTTCATTGGGCGATCCTGAGGAAGGGGCTGATCGTAGCGGGGAGAACAAGCAGTCCAGGAAGAAACGCGGGCGCTACCGGCAGTATGACCATGACCTTCTAGAGGAGGCTATCACCATGGTGATGGGGGGCAGGATGAGTGTGTCCAAGGCCCAGGTGGTTTATGGGATACCTCACAGCACGCTGGAGTACAAGGTCAAAGAGCGCAATGGAACCCTCAAGATGCCTCCCAAGAGGAGGCCCGTCATCGCCATGACTACGACCACACGGTAACCGCTGGACTCTTCCGGTTCCACCAACTCAGGGACTAACGCCGCCGCCACAAACAGGTTCTAGACTACAGAACATTAGTCTAGAACCGACAACACTTTAACTCCATTCAACCTCCTACAGAACAGGAGAATGTTTATGTAGTCAGTAGATCTGAGTCCAATACAGCTTTCATAAATACTTGGTGCGCTTGGTTTGGTTCGCTTGGCATGCAGTTTAAACTTCTGGACTTGTCCATTGGTTCCATTGTGCCTATCAAGATAAATCAAACACACCTCAGATATTGTACCAATGTGTCATATTGGCCCCAGGACTGATGTTAGTCCCAACCCAGGCCTTTAAAACAGATATTACATCCACCAGGTCTGATGTTAGCCCCAACCCAGGCCTTTAAATCAGATATTACATCCACCAGGTCTGATGTTAGTCCCAACCCAGGCCTTTAAAACAGATATTACATCCACCAGGTCTGATGTTAGTCCCAACCCAGGCCTTTAAAACAGATATTACATCCACCAGGTCTGATGTTAGCCCCAACCCAGGCCTTTAAATCAGATATTACATCCACCAGGTCTGATGTTAGTCCCAACCCAGGCCTTTAAAACAGATATTACATCCACCAGGTCTGATGTTAGCCCCAACCCAGGCCTTTAAAACAGATATTACATCCACCAGGTCTGATGTTAGCCCCAACCCAGGCCTTTAAAACAGATATTACATCCACCAGGTCTGATGTTAGTCCCAACCCAGGCCTTTAAAACAGATATTACATCCACCAGGTCTGATGTTAGTCCCAACCCAGGCCTTTAAAACAGATATTACATCCACCAGGTCTGATGTTAGTCCCAACCCAGGCCTTTAAAACAGATATTACATCCACCAGGTCTGATGTTAGTCCCAACCCAGGCCTTTAAATCAGATATTACATCCAGGTCCTTCACTGTGTGTCCATACAGACCAGGTTCTATACCCGGAAATGGTGTGAACTGTAAAACAAGAACAGCACTCTTCACTACAAGTCAGGTGTATTTAAATCCAAGCTTCAGGTCAGCTGGTTGTCATGTCTACCTGTTAGTTAATTAATTGTCACTGATTGGCCAGAGAGTCCACTGTACTGGACCTAGTTATAGGGCAGGTTTCTCCAAGTCTGGGTTGTACTCTGGGAAACGGCCCATAGTGGATGATGTCAACCGGCAGTACTGCTGACCTCCAGGTCTGGGGTTCAATAGCCTTGATATACATGATGTGACTACCAGGGTTGGGGTCAACTCCAGTCAAATCAGAAAGTAAACCAAATTCCAGTTCCACATTCTTCATGGTCTGCTATTGTGAATGTGTTTTAAAGACTCAGATTTGATTGTATATGGATGTTATCTACAGCTTGTTTCTCTTAGTCTTATAATGTTCCTCATAATAACTGCTGCTCTCTCTGTCTCACTCTATCTCTCTTTTCTTTTTTTCTCTGGTATTGGGTATCTCAGAAGGAGCTGTTGTATTCACTCTCTATTGGACCAAAACACAATTTCAGGGTGTCTGTCTGTGGGTCTCTAGCTCCTCCCACTAAGCTGCTCTTTCAGTAACCTGTCAGCCTGTCTATCTGTAACCTACCTCTGGTCTCATACAGTTCTGAACTGATTCCTGTATGAATCTCTACATCATTACCTGTGAAGGGTAGCATGTTACTGAAACTGCAACAAGCCATTTACTGCTGTTAGAACAGAACGATTTATACTGGACCTGAGACATCTTGTGTTGTTGCCACCGTCATTGGATCCTGTATTCTGAACTACAGAGTTTAAGGTAAATTAAACACTATGTAGCCTATAAGGTGAATTTAAAGGGATACTTCAGGCTTTTGGCAATGAGGCCCTTTAACTAATTCCCCAGAGTCAGATGAACTCCTGAACATCATGTTTGTCTCTGTGTGCAGTTTGAAGGAAGTTGCCAACCCCGTCACTCTCCTCCTGCATGCTGATAACCACACCAAGCCCTGCCCCGTCACTCTCCTCCTGCATGCTGATAACCACACCAAGCCCTGCCCCGTCACTTCCTCCTGCATGCTGATAACCACACCAAGCCCTGCCCCGTCACTTCCTCCTGCATGCTGATAACCACACCAAGCCCTGCCCCGTCACTCTCCTCCTGCATGCTGATAACCACACCAAGCCCTGCCCCGTCACTCTCCTCCTGCATGCTGATAACCACACCAAGCCCTGCCCCGTCACTCTCCTCCTGCATGCTGATAACCACACCAAGCCCTGCCCCGTCACTTCCTCCTGCATGCTGATAACCACACCAAGCCCTGCCCCGTCACTTTCCTCCTGCATGCTGATAACCACACCAAGCCCTGCCCCGTCACTCTCCTCCTGCATGCTGATAACCACACCAAGCCCTGCCCCGTCACTCTCCTCCTGCATGCTGATAACCACACCAAGCCCTGCCCCGTCACTCTCCTCCTGCATGCTGATAACCACACCAAGCCCTGCCCCGTCACTCTTATCAGGATCAGACTGGAGTTATATATTTTATACCAGGCCATCAGGCAGGTCAGTCTCACATAGCTGCATTTATCAGGAACAGACTGGAGTTATATATTTTATACCAGGCCTTCAGGCAGGTCAGTCTCACATAGCTGCATTCATCAGGAGCAGACTGGAGTTATATATTTTATACCAGGCCTTCAGGCAGGTCAGTCTCACATAGCTGCATTCATCAGGAGCAGACTGGAGTTATATATTTTATACCAGGCCTTCAGGCAGGTCAGTCTCACATAGCTGCATTCATCAGGAGCAGACTGGAGTTATATATTTTATACCAGGCCTTCAGGCAGGTCAGTCTCACATAGCTGCATTTATCAGGAGCAGACTGGAGTTATATATTTTATACCAGGCCTTCAGGCAGGTCAGTCTCACATAGCTGCATTCATCAGGAGCAGACTGGAGTTATATATTTTATTCCAGGCCTTCAGGCAGGTCAGTCTCACATAGCTGCATTCATCAGGAGCAGACTGGAGTTATATATTTTATTCCAGGCCTTCAGGCAGGTCAGTCTCACATAGCTGCATTCATCAGGAGCAGACTGGAGTTATATATTTTATACCAGGCCTTCAGGCAGGTCAGTCTCACATAGCTGCATTCATCAGGAGCAGACTGGAGTTATATATTTTATTCCAGGCCTTCAGGCAGGTCAGTCTCACATAGCTGCATTTATCAGGAGCAGACTGGAGTTATATATTTTATACCAGGCCTTCAGGCAGGTCAGTCTCACATAGCTGCATTCATCAGGAGCAGACTGGAGTTATATATTTTATTCCAGGCCTTCAGGCAGGTCAGTCTCACATAGCTGCATTCATCAGGAGCAGACTGGAGTTATATATTTTATACCAGGCCTTCAGGCAGGTCAGTCTCACATAGCTGCATTCATCAGGAGCAGACTGGAGTTATATTTTATAGTGTTGCTACTCAGACGTCTTTTTATTTCTACATTCTGCTTCAGGTCTGGGATTTTAAATGTCTTTTTATTTCTACATTCTGCTTCAGGTCTGGGATTTTAAATGGCTTTTTATTTCTACATTCTGCTGATGGACCAAGATATTTAAACAATAGCCTTTTATCGGAACTATCAATCACCCAAATAGAAGCTAGACAATCAGGCCTCCATTGATGTTATAATGCTCCAGTATTACACACAGCATTAGCCATGGCAAAATGTGTAGAATTGCAGGAAAATGGCTTTAAAACTGCAACATTTTCTCTGCACTGCCAAGATGATGACCGACCGCGGCCATTGCCATGCCCACCACCTAAGTCTCTTATTGATCCAGAAAAAAGTAGTGGGTGGCCACTATAAAGACGGCTCCATCGGTGGGCCACTATAAAGACGGCTCCATTGGTGGGCCACTATAAAGACGGCTCCATTGGTGGGCCACTATAAAGACGGCTCCATTGGTGGGCCACTATAAAGACGGCTCCATTGGTGGGCCACTATAAAGACGGCTCCATTGGTGGGCCACTATAAAGACGGCTCCATTGGTGGGCCACTATAAAGACGGCTCCATTGGTGGGCCACTATAAAGACGGCTCCATTGGTGGGCCACTATAAAGACGGCTCCATTGGTGGGCCACTATAAAGACGGCTCCATTGGTGGGCCACTATAAAGACGGCTCCATTGGTGGGCCACTATAAAGACGGCTCCATTGGTGGGCCACTATAAAGACGGCTCCATTGGGTGGCCACTATAAAGACGGCTCCATTGGGTGGCCACTATAAAGACGGCTCCATTGGGTGGCCACTATAAAGACGGCTCCATTGGTGGGCCACTATAAAGACGGCTCCATTTGTGGGCCACTATAAAGACGGCTCCATTGGTGGGCCACTATAAAGACGGCTCCATTGGTGGGCCACTATAAAGACGGCTCCATTGGTGGGCCACTATAAAGACGGCTCCATTGGTGGGCCACTATAAAGACGGCTCCATTGGTGGGCCACTATAAAGACGGCTCCATTGGTGGGCCACTATAAAGACGGCTCCATTGGTGGGCCACTATAAAGACGGCTCCATTGGTGGGCCACTATAAAGACGGCTCCATTGGTGGGCCACTATAAAGACGGCTCCATTGGTGGGCCACTATAAAGACGGCTCCATTGGTGGGCCACTATAAAGACGGCTCCATTGGTGGGCCACTATAAAGACGGCTCCATTGGTGGGCCACTATAAAGACGGCTCCATTGGTGGGCCACTATAAAGACGGCTCCATTGGTGGGCCACTATAAAGCCAAACAGTTTGGGAATCCCTCCTCTAATAGACTAGTGGTCGGTTGATAATATCCATCAGGAAGCTAAGCACTGCCAAACGCTGGTATTGATTCATAATCAGGTTTAGAGTTCTACAATCAAATAAGAGTTGTGTAATCTCCTGTCCTGGAACACAGCAGTGGAGTGACACTGATAAGAGTTGTGTAATCTCCTGTCCTGGAACACAGCAGTGGAGTGACACTGATAAGAGTTGTGTAATCTCCTGTCCTGGAACACAGCAGTGGAGTGACACTGATAAGAGTTGTGTAATCTCCTGTCCTGGAACACAGCAGTGGAGTGACACTGATAAGAGTTGTGTAATCTCCTGTCCTGGAACACAGCAGTGGAGTGACACTGATAAGAGTTGTGTAATCTCCTGTCCTGGAACACAGCAGTGGAGTGACACTGATAAGAGTTGTGTAATCTCCTGTCCTGGAACACAGCAGTGGAGTGACACTGATAAGAGTTGTGTAATCTCCTGTCCTGGAACACAGCAGTGGAGTGACACTGATAAGAGTTGTGTAATCTCCTGTCCTGGAACACAGCAGTGGAGTGACTGGTGGGTTAGTGTTGACCGTCTGTTCTGGTTGGTTTGAGCGTTGCTGCAAGCCTTCTCTGCCTTCATGAATAAAGCGGTTCTGTTGAACAGACAGATGTCTGTTGTGTGGTCATTGTGTCTGTTGTGTGGTCATTGTGTCTGTTGTGTGGTCATTGTGTCTGTGGTGTGGTCATTGTGTCTGTGGGGTGTGGTCATTGTGTCTGTGGTGTGGTCATTGTGTCTGTGGTGTGGTCATTGTGTCTGTGGTGTGGTCATTGTGTCTGTTGTGTGGTCATTGTGTCTGTGGTGTGGTCATTGTGTCTGTGGTGTGGTCATTGTGTCTGTGGTGTGGTCATTGTGTCTGTGGTGTGGTCATTGTGTCTGTGGTGTGGTCATTGTGTCTGTGGTGTGGTCATTGTCTGTGGTGTGGTCATTGTGTCTGTTGTGTGGTCATTGTGTCTGTGGTGGTAATTAATCTTCATATGAATGAGTCCTACTGTTTAGTTTGTGAATGAATTAAGTGGTTAGTTTTAATAAATCAAGATGTTTCCTGTCCCTGTAGCTCCCTGTTGCCCACGGTTACGGATGAGCCCCAGAGGGAAGCTGGGATGCCTGACGTCCCAAGTGGGAGGAGCTCTGCTCTGGAGGCGGTCCGCTCCACGTTATGCCCCGCCCACCGCTCTCTGCTCCAGCGAATCCTGAGGCTCGCCCACCAGCAGCACCGCCTATCATTGGCCTACAGGGACGCCCATCGCCGCTTCGTCCCGCCCCCAGACCCTCTCTGCGGCCACCTGGTGGCCAAACAACAGGACGACACTTCCTCTCCTCCTTCCTTCCTCTTTACTGACTGTCGGAGCCATAGTGCCACTGGCCCCTCACATCAGCACACTGACTGGAAGACACCAGGTGGTCCAGGCTGTTGCTGTGTGCAGCGCTGCAGGCTGCCTCCTGTCTGTTTCTGCCTCAAGAGCCTCCACTGCCTGTCCTGCCAGACCCTAGCCCTGGGACACATTACCACTGGAGTCCTCTCATCCTCCACATCCTCTTCTCTGTGCCCTAACCCCTCAGTCTGTCCCGTGGCCTCTGTTTGTTGCTCCCACCCCAACCCCCAGCCCTACTCCCACCCCAACCCCCAGCCCTGCTCCCACCCCAACCCCCAGCCCTGCTCCCACCCCAACCCCCCCCCTAACCTTGTATCCTGCTCTTCCTGCTGCTCAGAACACACCTACCTGGCCCCGGTAAGACACACAGCCCAGGGAGGAGAGGGAGGAAGCAAGTGCCCTGTCCTCAAGAGAGAGCGATCCCGCAGCCCCTCTCCTCCCCCTCTCTCCCCCATCCCCTCAGAAATGGACAGGAAGGAGGAAGACAAGCCTCCCTCTCTTCCGCAGCAGCAGCATGAGGAGGAAGAGAGGTGCAGTGGGGAGGTGGGTGTGGACAGGGAGCAGCAGGACATGGTGGAGCGCTTCAGTGACAAACTGCAGACAATCAGACCCCAGGAGAAGGACCCGCCCCTCAGCTCTGCCTTAGCCAATCACAACCTAGAGAAGTATCCCCACCTGTCGACCTCGGCCAATCAGCACATAGCAGAGTCCCAGGCCGACGCACACCTGAGTGAGATCATCACCACCGTTCTGAACACAGGTGGTGGCAGCGACTACAGCCTAAACGACCTTTTGCATCGCCATGACAACAACGAGAGACGGCCACCGCGGACGCGTTCCCGGCGGCGACAGGAGACCCTGGCTGCCATGACGACTTTGCCCAACCAGCCATCCACCCGCCGCCAGACCGTGCTAATCAAACGGGAGCTGGCCAGGCTGAACCAATCGCTGTGCAGGAGGAGGCTGTCGCTAGGGAAGAACAAGAGCTGCAGTGCCACGCCCTCTTCTACCTGCTCCTCACCTGAACCAACCCCTGTTACAGCAGAGATGGACAGAGTCCCAGAGGTGGAGGGAGAGACAGGTAGAGTGAAGGAGGGAGAGTTGGACAGGGTGGCAGAAGAGGAGGGAGGTCCAGTAAGAGTCTGTGTGAAGGAGGAGATGAAGGAGAAACCCACAGTCCTCTCCTCTACACAACAGAGTTTTCCACAAGGGCACAAACACAGACCTGACTGCTGGAACATCACCTGTCAGGAGAGCAGTAGGAGTGACCTCCCTGGGGAGAAGAGGAGGAGGAGAGAGGAGGTGAAACCAGGTGGTACCAGCAGCGTCTGTGACCATGGCAGTGGTCTTCCTGAGAGGAGTAGAGAGGAAGAGGAAGAGACAGCAGAAACAGCAGGCTGCAGCAAGGACAGTAGCATAATGTCAGCCAGGAGTAGCCCTTCCCACCCCTGCAGAACCAGGAGAGGCAGGAGCAGCAAGGTGGTGGGGAGGAGCAGCGAGGCTGGGAGGTCGAGGAGGAACATCGTCCCTCCCCAGCGGTTCTCCTCCTACGTCACAGAGCCCAGGAAGATGTATTTTGCTGCCTGTTTCTCAGAGAGAATCTTCTCCGCCCAGAGGACGCCAAAGGACCGGCCACCACTAAATGCCCCCACCACCAATCACATAGACTCCCCATCCTCGGCCACAGACACGGCTGAGGGGTCGGGCGAGGCAAGAGAAAAGGAATTACTGCTGGCATCCACTCCTGAGGTTGTCTTTCGGGAAAGGAGGGGAGGTAGAGGCTGTGAATCAACAGCAGGAGGTCAGAGTTCAGACAGTCAGTCACAAAGACATAGTCAGGTGATTCCCGTCACTTCAGTTTCCTCTGAGCAGCAGAGTCCCCCTAAACACCGCTCCCAGAACAGGGCAGACGTTAGGCTCAGCGCAGCCAGACCTTACGGGCGCTTACGTTCCTCCCCAGCCCAACCCCAGGGTCAGGACCCAGACTCCCAGTCCCAACCAGAGAGCCCTCAGACAGCCTCCAGGCCAGAGGGTGAGGTCCCCACAGAGCAGCCTCAGTACACCAGCCCCATCAAGCTGATGTTTGTGTCTGCAGTAGTGGGTGAGGAGGGGGTGAGGTACACCCTGAAGGCGGCTGCACCGGGATCCAGCTGGCATGGACAGGAGACCTTTGACCCCTGTGAGGAGTCATCGTGGGCTGGAACCCCGGAGAAGACCCAAAATCCACCCAAAACCAGGAGTCCCCCCAAAACCAGGAGTCCCCCCAAAACCAGGAGTCCCCCCAAAACCAGGAGTCCCATCCAGACCAGGAGTCCCCCCAAAACCAGGAGTCCTCCCAAGGACACCGTATTGCCATCACCGAAGCTGTGTGGAACGAGAGGTGGAGAGTGGGGTAGCCCGCCCAAACGCTCCCCCGGGTCCCTGAACGGAGATGGCCCGCCTCCTTCCCGTGAAACCACCCCCCCGAAGAGACGTCCGGGGCGGCCCAAGAAGCTGGGCCCCCAGCTGGAGAAGAGGGCCAAGAGGCCGATCGGTCGCCCGCCCAAGCAGAGGGGTGTGGAGCCGAGCTGTGGATCCAGGCAGGGTGGTCAGGACCGGTCCGGTGGGTTAGGCTGCCAGGAGACAGACCCAGCTAACAGGAACCTGAAGATCACTGTGGTGTACGGACGCTCCCACAGGACCAAGAGGACTGTGTCAGAGGAGGCTGCTTGTCTCCAGGCAACAGAGCAGCTGATGGATCTAAACTTCGTCAGACCGGTGAAGGAGAGGAGGTTCGCTCCCCACGCCAGCAACAGCAGCAACATCAAGTGCCAGAAGCTGCAGTGTGCCACAGCCTTGCGTCGCCCAGGGAGACCCGCCAAGGTCAAAATCTCCGGAATCTCCGTTACTGTCACCACCGTGTCGCCGCGGCAACGCAAGATCCACATGAACCGGGACGCCGCCAGGAAATCTCCGGAGACGCTTTGTCGGCGGAAAGCCCTCCTTCCTGAACCTAAGCCTTCCAAAGAGCCCAGGAAAATCGCCAACACTCCGACTAGCGAGGAGGCCACTCAGATGCAGACTGAGAGAACGACAGAGTCCAAGGATGGAGAGAGTGAGCGACAGACCCAGACTCCTCCTCTGTTAGCCGTGCGTCACTCTGTGAGGGTGAGGAAGCCATCAGTTTACCTGCTTCACTCTGTAGCCACCTCCACCTCTAGGTCCCTGAGCCACAGTACCGCCCTGCTGCGCCGATCCAGACAGCTACTGATCAACAGGGCCAGCAGCCAGCGCAGGAGGAAGGAGGAGGGGGTAGAGGATACACCAGGGCAGGAGGAGCTGCTCTCTGGGAGGGAGGAGAGGAGGAGCGAGGGAGGTGTGTTGTGTGAGGACCTGAGCCAGGTGGCGGGGGTTTCGGTAGACTCCATCTTCCCGGCCAGCTCCAGCGAGGCGTTGAGGTGGTGGCCCGTCTCCTCCGACCAGGACAGTCTGAACCAGGAGCTGGCTCGCAGGATCCGCCTCATATCCCACAGCTGGGTCTCCTCCGCTACGGCCCACACCACCAGGACGGGGACCAACATGTCTGCCAAGCAGAGACTCAACGATGACGACGACGACTCGTCCTCCTGGAAGCCAGAGGTGGGGTCTGCGGTGCGGCTGCTGTTTGACCGGCGTTGCAGCGTGGAGAGGCTGGCCTCCTGGTTCATGCAGACCACTGAGACTCAGTCTCTGGGCATCGTGAAGAAGACTAGCTCCCGAAACCCCTACGAGCTCCTGCACTACCCCCGGGCTGCCAGCAGGGGGAGCGTCTTTCCCAGCCCGCAGACCGCGCGACTACGCAAACACATCAAGAAGTTTGCCAAAGCTGTGCCAAAGAGCCCCGGCCAGCTCCGTCTGGCCCAGGAGCGGCTCCGACGTGGAAACGAGCTGAACGCCAGGCGGCGTCTGTTCACTGCAAGGCAGGCGCCAGGCGGGCTACGTCTCAGAGCTCCATGGAGGAAGGTCAGGGCTCTCGGGACGTACAGAACCACTCTGCTCAGAGTCAGAGAGAAGTTCCTCACCAGGACCCTCTTCACCAAGAGGCCCAACAGGCTGAGGTACAGCCAGGCAGTCTGGAGGAGGAGACTGGTGGTGGGCAGCTCACATGTCCAGGTACGGCCCTTTGCTCAGCCCAGGGAGGAGCTCACCTATTCTCCACATCACCACTGTCTACCTGCCTCCTCAGAGACCAGTCAGCCCTGCAGCCCCGTCCACCTAACTGACCAGCTGACAGGCCTCACCAAACAGCAGCGTCTCAGCTCTAAAGCCTGGAGTCCAGAGACTCTGAAGGAGTGTTGTGTGTTCCTCAAGAAAATCAACTCCCCAGACACAGAGTCCACCGCTGAGGAGGAGTGGGACGTCTGCACCGTCAATCTAGACGACACATACTGCCCTGACGGGACCAGACAGGAGGAGAGGAGGGAAGAGGAGGACAAAGCTGTGAAAACGGAGAGAAGGAAGAGGAGGAGAGTTTCCTTGAAGGAGTCTAGCGGCTCGGCGCAGGAGGTGGTGGTTCAGGAGCACATCCGGGTCCGAGCCGGGAAGAGGAGAGGCAAACAGAAATATTCTGGGAAAGCCACGAGCCAATCACAGACACCGCCGCCAGCAAAAGTAATGAGAAAATCGCGTGGGAGGGGCCTGACCGGACCGCGGTGGCGTGACTTTATACTGGGTAATCACTTCCTGTTGTTTTGTTTACATTGACAGTCAGTCCATAGTGTGCCGTAGTATAGAAGTATCTTTAATCTGGGTCCGTGTAGATGTTGTACAGTTATAGATCATTACTTATTCAAACATTATTCTCTCTCTGCAGGAACCTGACTGTCCTCCATTCATCTCCAGAGTGACTGTATGGTAACCGTGGTGACGCTCCTCCCTCTCCATGGTGACTCTGTCTAATCAACTCGGTGCCTTGATTGTCCCTCAGCATCATGTAGCAGAAGAAAAAGTTTAACTTAACCAGAAGAAGCTTGTCGTTGCACTATTTTTTAACTATTCAGTTTCTCCCCCATGCTTTCAAAAAACCAAACTGTGGATATGTTTGTACAGAATGTTTGTTTTTAACTTTGACATGCCTTTCTTATCTCTCTGTCAGTCTGATACAACTACCAAGACCAGTCCTGTTGTAATGGGCCTGGAGGCCTGTTGTAATGGGCCTGGAGGCCTGTTGTAATGGGCCTGGAGGCCTGTTGTAATGGGCCTGGAGGCCTGTTGTAATGGGCCTGGAGGCCTGTTGTAATGGGCCTGGAGGCCTGGGAGGCCTGTTGTAATGAGCCTGGAGGCCTGTTGTAATGGGCCATGGAGGCCTGTTGTAATGGGCCTGGAGGCCTGTTGGGAGAGTACACACTCAGACACCAATGGGACCTATTCCCTATATAGGTCATGGTTTTTGACCAGGGCTTTATAACGTTCAGTTAAAAGTAGTGCACTCTATAGGGAACAGGGAACCTTTGGGACTGATTCTCTCCACTTCCCCTCATGGATTCATCAACATTAGATAGGTGTCAGTATCAGCTTGGAGGGAGGGAGGGAGTTAACTCCACATTATTATCACTAGTCCACTTTAGATCCATGAGGGGAAGTGAAGAAGTTCACACTTCAGGTTGTAGGTGTCAGAACTGATGGAGGTTTTAGTCTGGAGGATAAAGGTTGTATCTGCATTATGGAAGCAGAAGCACCATGATCCCCTACAAACAACATACCTCAGGATCGAACAGCTCAACCAGCAGGCTGGAGACCAGGCCCAAATGACAACCTAACCCCTATATCACGTTCAAACTCATTCCACGGCGGGCCGAGTGTCTGTGGGTTTTCGCTACTGATTAATAAGGAACTCCCCTCACCTGGTTGTCTAGGTCTTAGTAAGGAACTCCTCTCACCTGGTTGTCTAGGTCTTAGTAAGGAACTCCCCTCACCTGGTTGTATAGGTCTTAGTAAGGAACTCCTCTCACCTGGTTGTCTAGGTCTTAGTAAGGAACTCCCCTCACCTGGTTGTATAGGTCTTAGTAAGGAACTCCTCTCACCTGGTTGTCTAGGTCTTAGTAAGGAACTCCCCTCACCTGGTTGTATAGGTCTTAGTAAGGAACTCCTCTCACCTGGTTGTCTAGGTCTTAGTAAGGAACTCCCCTCACCTGGTTGTCTAGGTCTTAATAAGGAGCCAGCAGACACTTGTCCCTCCATGGAATGAGATTGACACCCTTGCCCTATATTGAACCGCTCTGGTCAAAGGGTGCCATCTGGGGCCAAACCTCTGGCTGAAGTACCAGCCCCTACTACTTCATATTCACTCTGTCCAGAGGCTACAGGCTCATCTCTAAGAGCATCCTATGTAGTACCACTACTTTGGACCGTTACGTGGTGAAGAAGACGTGAGATGTTGTTCTTTTTAAACTATGGCCGGGATTCAGCCGGAACCCCGTTCTAGTGTGCTTGACATTTGAAACATGAAAGTGATCTCTGTGAACGGGTTGCATTGCCTTTGACCCTGACCTTTGTCTTTTAAACAATGTTGTTGGGTTATTAACCCCTCAGTATGTCCCGTGGCCCAGTCCTACCGGTCTGTGTTTCTTAGTTTTCACCCAAAGCATTAATTAATGAACATGTGAATGTGATCATACCTGCCTGTTGCACTATGGATCCCATGCAGATATTATTAACCCTGTACATCCCACTAGCCTCCAACTGTACAACCATAGTCCCCATATCCCCTCCCCCAGAGTTGAGGTTATTCCATTAGGTGAAATATGTTGAGGACAGGCCATGGGCATGTTACTGCAGTGTCATGGTCTGCCTGTGCTGTAACCTCTGTGTGATGTGTCTCCAGGGAAAGCCACTGTCTACACACTGTACTGCACTAAATGGCCATTCTGGGAAGTTTGTGTGGGAAACACATTTGTGCCACTAAATACACACCCACCCCCTCTCCCCCCCTCTCTCTCTCTCCCCCCTCTCCACCCAGCCTCTCCCCCCTCTCTCACCCAGCCTCCCCCCCCCCCCCTCCACGCAGCCTCTCCCCCCCTCTCCACCCAGACTCTCCCCTTCTCCACCCAGCCTCTCCCAGCCTCTCCCCCCAGCCTCTCCCCCCCTCTCCACCCAGCCTCTCCCCTTCTCCACCCAGCCTCTCCCCCCCTCTCCCCCCAGCCTCTCCCCCCAGCCTCTCCCCCCCTCTCCACCCAGCCTCTCCCCTTCTCCACCCAGCCTCTCCCCAACACAGCCTCACCCCCCCCTGATTTAGACCACAACCAGGAGGAACCATCATGTTGCTGACATGAAGAGAACTATGGAGTACAGACTTGGTTGTCTTTCAGGTAGAATAGAGGATGGTGTAATGTATGCATGGTTCAGTAGGTTCTAGTTGTTCTCCAGCCAGCCTGTCGGTCTGTCCAGCCCCATGTCTGTTCTCCAGCCTGTCGGTCTGTCCAGCCCCATGTCTGTTCTCCAGCCTGTCGGTCTGTCCAGCCCCATGTCTGTTCTCCAGCCTGTCGGTCTGTCCAGCCCCATGTCTGTTCTCCAGCCCCATGTCTGTTCTCCAGCCAGCCTGTCGGTCTGTCCAGCCCCATGTCTGTTCTCCAGCCAGCCTGTCGGTCTGTCCAGCCTCATGTCTGTTCTCCAGCCAGCCTGTCGGTCTGTCCAGCCCCATGTCTGTTCTCCAGCCAGCCTGTCGGGTCTGTCCAGCCCCATGTCTGTTCTCCAGCCAGCCTGTCGGGTCTGTCCAGCCCCATGTCTGTTCTCCAGCCAGCCTGTCGGTCTGTCCAGCCCCATGTCTGTTCTCCAGCCAGCCTTTCGGTCTGTCCAGCCCCATGTCTGTTCTCCAGCCAGCCTGTCGGTCTGTCCAGCCCCATGTCTGTTCTCCAGCCTGTCGGTCTGTCCAGCCCCATGTCTGTTCTCTAGCCTGTCGGCCTGTCCAGCCCCATGTCTGTTCTCCATGGTGCTATAACAACACTGCCAGTCTGTACTTGTCTGGTGTTTTATATTGGTGCAACAATAAACATTGTGAAATAATAAGCTGCTTGCTCTGGTGTTTGGGATTTTCTATAGAAGTACTAGTTTCGTATTAGTAGTTCACTTTATCGTCCCTTAGAGACAAATGTCATCAAATAGCTGATAAGGCAGGACAACAGTAATGGACCTCCTACCTACTGCTGAGATGCTGCATCAGATGGCTGATATGTTCAATAGATCAGATTACTATACACTGCATTCAGACCACTTCCCCTTTTCCACATGTTATGTCAGCCTTATTCTAAAATATATTCAATATTTTTTTCCATCAATCTACACACATCCCATAATGACAAAGTAAAAAAGGTTTTTAGAAAAAAATGTAATTTATATAAAAAATAACTCCAACGGTCTTGAGAGTTCCCACATATGCTGAGAACTTGTTGACTGCTTTTCCTTCACTCCTTCAATCATCTCAATTGGGTTGAGGTTTGGTGATTGTGGAGGCCAGGTCATCTGATGCAGCACTCCATCACTCTCCTTCTTGGTCAAATAGCCCTTACAGCCTGGAGGTGTGTTGGGTCATTGTCCTGTTGAAAAACAAATGAACAAGTCCCACTAAGCGCAATCCAGATGGGATGGTGTATCACTGTAGAATGCTGTGGTAGCCATGCTGGTTAAGTGTGCCTTGAATTCTGAATAAATCCCTGAGTGTTACCAGCAAAGCACCTCAACACCATCACACCTCCTCCTCCATGCTTCACGGTGGGAACCACACATGCAGAGATCATCCGTTCACCTACTCTGTCTCTCACAAAGACGGCGGTAGGAACCAAAAATCTGCACTCATCAGACCAAAGGACTGATTTCCACCGGTCTAATGTCCATTGCTCGTGTTTCTTGGCCCAAGCAAGTCTCTTCTTCTTATTGGTGTCCTTTAGTAGTGGTTTCTTTTCAGCAATTTGACCATGAAGGCCTGATTCACACAGTCTCCTCTGAACAGTTGATGTTGAGATGTGTCTGTTACTTGAACTGTGAAGCATTTATTTGGGCTGCAATCTGAGGCTGGTAACTGATGAACTTATCCTCTGCAGCAGAGGTAACTCTGGGTCTTCCTTTCCTGTGGCGGTCCTCATGAAGTCCTCATAGAGCCAGGTTCATCATAGAGACAGGTTCCTCTGCAGCAGAGGTAACTCTGGGTCTTCCTTTCCTGTGGCGGTCCTCATGAAGTCCTCATGAGAGACAGGTTCATCATAGAGCCAGGTTCATCATAGAGACAGGTTCATCATAGAGACAGGTTCATCATAGAGCCAGGTTCATCATAGAGACAGGTTCATCATAGAGACAGGTTCATCATAGAGACAGGTTCATCATAGAGCCAGGTTCATCATAGAGCCAGGTTCATCATAGAGACAGGTTCATCATAGAGACAGGTTCATCATAGAGACAGGTTCATCATAGAGACAGGTTCATCATAGAGCCAGGTTCATCATAGAGCCAGGTTCATCATAGAGACAGGTTCATCATAGAGACAGGTTCATCATAGAGACAGGTTCATCATAGAGCCAGGTTCATCATAGAGCCAGGTTCATCATAGAGACAGGTTCATCATAGAGCCAGGTTCATCATAGAGACAGGTTCATCATAGAGACAGGTTCATCATAGAGCCAGGTTCATCATAGAGCCAGGTTCATCATAGAGACAGGTTCATCATAGAGACAGGTTCATCATAGAGCCAGGTTCATCATAGAGCCAGGTTCATCATAGAGACAGGTTCATCATAGAGACAGGTTCATCATAGAGACAGGTTCATCATAGAGACAGGTTCATCATAGAGCCAGGTTCATCATAGAGCCAGGTTCATCATAGAGACAGGTTCATCATAGAGACAGGTTCATCATAGAGCCAGGTTCATCATAGAGACAGGTTCATCATAGAGACAGGTTCATCATAGAGCCAGGTTCATCATAGAGACAGGTTCATCATAGAGCCAGGTTCATCATAGAGACAGGTTCATCATAGAGACAGGTTCTTCATAGCGCCAGGTTCATCATAGAGACAGGTTCATCATAGAGACAGGTTCATCATAGAGACAGGTTCATCATAGAGACAGGTTCATCATAGAGACAGGTTCATCATAGAGACAGGTTCATCATAGAGACAGGTTCATCATAGAGACAGGTTCATCATAGAGACAGGTTCATCATAGAGACAGGTTCATCATAGAGCCAGGTTCATCATAGAGACAGGTTCATCATAGAGACAGGTTCATCATAGAGACAGGTTCATCATAGAGACAGGTTCATCATAGAGCCAGGTTCATCATAGAGACAGGTTCATCATAGAGACAGGTTCATCATAGAGCCAGGTTCATCATAGAGCCAGGTTCATCATAGAGCCAGGTTCATCATAGAGACAGGTTCATCATAGAGACAGGTTCATCATAGAGACAGGTTCATCATAGAGACAGGTTCATCATAGAGACAGGTTCATCATAGAGACAGGTTCATCATAGAGACAGGTTCATCATAGAGACAGGTTCATCATAGAGACAGGTTCATCATAGAGACAGGTTCATCATAGAGACAGGTTCATCATAGAGACAGGTTCATCATAGAGACAGGTTCATCATAGAGACAGGTTCTTCAGAGCGCCAGGTTCATCATAGAGACAGGTTCATCATAGAGACAGGTTCATCATAGAGACAGGTTCATCATAGAGACAGGTTCATCATAGAGACAGGTTCATCATAGAGACAGGTTCATCATAGAGACAGGTTCATCATAGAGACAGGTTCATCATAGAGACAGGTTCATCATAGAGACAGGTTCATCATAGAGCCAGGTTCATCATAGAGCCAGGTTCATCATAGAGACAGGTTCATCATAGAGACAGGTTCATCATAGAGACAGGTTCATCATAGAGACAGGTTCATCATAGAGACAGGTTCATCATAGAGCCAGGTTCATCATAGAGACAGGTTCATCATAGAGACAGGTTCATCATAGAGCCAGGTTCATCATAGAGCCAGGTTCATCATAGAGACAGGTTCATCATAGAGACAGGTTCATCATAGAGACAGGTTCATCATAGAGACAGGTTCATCATAGAGACAGGTTCATCATAGAGACAGGTTCATCATAGAGACAGGTTCATCATAGAGACAGGTTCATCATAGAGACAGGTTCATCATAGAGACAGGTTCATCATAGAGACAGGTTCATCATAGAGACAGGTTCATCATAGAGACAGGTTCATCATAGAGACAGGTTCATCATAGAGACAGGTTCATCATAGAGACAGGTTCATCATAGAGACAGGTTCATCATAGAGACAGGTTCATCATAGAGACAGGTTCATCATAGAGACAGGTTCATCATAGAGACAGGTTCATCATAGCGCTTGACATGTTCCGTATTGACTGACCAACGTCTTAACGTAATAATGGACTGTCATTCCTAGTTGCTTATTTGAGCTGTTCTGGCCATAATATGGACTTGGTCTTTTACCAAATAGGGCTCTTCTGTATTCCAGCCCTACCTTGTCACAACACAACTGATTGGCTCAAATGCATTAAGAAGGAAAGAAATTCCACTAATTAACTTTTAACAAGGCACACCTGTTAATTTAAATGCATTCCAGGTGACTACCTCATGAAGCTGGTTGAGAGAATGCCAAGAGTGTGCAAAGCTGTCATCAAGGCAGTGTGGCGACTTTAGTACAAATAAAGAAAAGCCCTGGAATGAGTAGGTGTCCAAACTTTTGACTGGTACTGTAAGTATTCAGACCCTCTGCTATGAGGCTCGACATTGAGCTCAGGTGCATCCTGTTTCTATTGGTCATCCTTGAGATGTTTCTACAACTTGATTGGAGTCCATCTGTGGTAAATTCTATTGATGGAACATTATTTAGAAAGGCACAAACCTGTCTATATAAGGTCCCACAGTTGACAGTGCATGTCAGCAAAAACCAAGCCATGAGGTCGAAGGAATTGTCCGTAGAGATCAGAGACAGGATTTTGTCGAAGCACAGATCTGGGGAAGGGAACCAAAAATGTCTGCAGCTTTGAAGATACCCAAGAACACAGTGTCCTCCATCATTCTTAAACAGAAGAAGTTTGGAACCACCAAGACTTCCTAGTGCTGGCTACCCGGCCAAACTGAGCAAATCGGGGGAGAAGGGCCTTGGTCAGGGAGGTGACCAAGAACTCGATGGTTACTCTGACAGAGCTCCACTGTGGAGATGGAAGAACCTTCCAGAAGGACAACCATCTCTGCAGCACTCCACCAATCAGGCCTTTATGGTAGACTGGCCAGACGGAAGCCACTCCTCAGTAAAAGGCACATGACAGCGACGCTCTCCATCCAATCTGACAGAGCTTGAGAAGATCTACAGAGAAGAATGGGAGAAACTCCCCAAATACAGGTGTGCCAAGCTTGTAGTGTCATACCCAATAAGAATCAAGGCTGTTATTGCTGCCAAAGGTGCTTCAAGTAAGTACTAAGTAAAAGGTCTGAATACTTATGTAAATGTAATATTTCAGTGTTTATTTTTTAAAATAAATTAGCTAAAATCTAAACAGTTTTTGCTTCTTCATTATGGGGTATTGTGTGTAGATCGATGAGGATTTTAAAACAATAAGATAAATAAGGCTGTAACGTAACAAGTTGTGGAAAAGGTCAAGAATACTTTCCTAAAGCCCTGCATATGTGGTTAGATTATCAGATTAATATATCATGTGGTTAGATCATCAGATTAATATATCATGTGGTTAGATCATCAGATTAATATATCATGTGGTTAGATTATCAGATTAATATATCATGTGGTTAGATTATCAGATTAATATATCATGTGGTTAGATCATCAGATTAATATATCATGTGGTTAGATCATCAGATTAATATATCATGTGGTTAGATCATCAGATTAATATATCATGTGGTTAGCTGATATGATACATAGATCATCAGATTAATATATCATGTGGTTAGCTGATATGATACATAGATCATCAGATTAATATATCATGTGGTTAGCTGATATGATACATAGATCATCAGATTAATATATCATGTGGTTAGCTGATATGATACATAGATCATCAGATTAATATATCATGTGGTTAGATCATCAGATTAATATATCATGTGGTTAGCTGATATGATACATAGATCATCAGATTAATATATCATGTGGTTAGATTATCAGATTAATATATCATGTGGTTAGATAATCAGATTAATATATAATGTGGTTAGATCATCAGATTAATATATCATGTGGTTAGCTGATATGATACATAGATCATCAGATTAATATATCATGTGGTTAGATCATCAGATTAATATATCATGTGGTTAGATCATCAGATTAATATATCATGTGGTTAGATTATCAGATTAATATATCATGTGGTTAGATCATCAGATTAATATATCATGTGGTTAGCTGATATGATACATAGATCATCAGATTAATATATCATGTGGTTAGCTGATATGATACATAGATCATCAGATTAATATATAATGTGGTTAGATCATCAGATTAATATATCATGTGGTTAGATCATCAGATTAATATATCATGTGGTTAGATCATCAGATTAATATATCATGTGGTTAGATCATCAGATTAATATATCATGTGGTTAGCTGATATGATACATAGATCATCAGATTAATATATCATGTGGTTAGCTGATATGATACATAGATCATCAGATTAATATATCATGTGGTTAGCTGATATGATACATAGATCATCAGATTAATATATCATGTGGTTAGCTGATATGATACATAGATCATCAGATTAATATATCATGTGGTTAGCTGATATGATACATAGATCATCAGATTAATATATCATGTGGTTAGCTGATATGATACATAGATCATCAGATTAATATATCATGTGGTTAGCTGATATGATACATAGATCATCAGATTAATATATCATGTGGTTAGCTGATATGATACATAGATCATCAGATTAATGTATCATGTGGTTAGCTGATATGATACATAGATCATCAGATTAATATATCATGTGGTTAGCTGATATGATACATAGATCATCAGATTAATATATCATGTGGTTAGCTGATATGATACATAGATCAGATTAATATATCATGTGGTTAGCTGATATGATACATAGATCATCAGATTAATATATCATGTGGTTAGCTGATATGATACATAGATCAGATTAATATATCATGTGGTTAGCTGATATGATACATAGATCATCAGATTAATATATCATGTGGTTAGCTGATATGATACATAGATCATCAGATTAATATATCATGTGGTTAGCTGATATGATACATAGATCATCAGATTAATATATCATGTGGTTAGCTGATATGATACATAGATCATCAGATTAATATATCATGTGGTTAGCTGATATGATACATAGATCATCAGATTAATATATCATGTGGTTAGCTGATATGATACATAGATCATCAGATTAATATATCATGTGGTTAGCTGATATGATACATAGATCATCAGATTAATATATCATGTGGTTAGCTGATATGATACATAGATCATCAGATTAATATATCATGTGGTTAGCTGATATGATACATAGATCATCAGATTAATATATCATGTGGTTAGCTGATATGATACATAGATCATCAGATTAATATATCATGTGGTTAGCTGATATGATACATAGATCATCAGATTAATATATCATGTGGTTAGCTGATATGATACATAGATCATCAGATTAATATATCATGTGGTTAGCTGATATGATACATAGATCATCAGATTAATATATCATGTGGTTAGCTGATATGATACATAGATCATCAGATTAATGTATCATGTGGTTAGCTGATATGATACATAGATCATCAGATTAATATATCATGTGGTTAGCTGATATGATACATAGATCATCAGATTAATATATCATGTGGTTAGCTGATATGATACATAGATCATCAGATTAATATATCATGTGGTTAGCTGATATGATACATAGATCATCAGATTAATATATCATGTGGTTAGCTGATATGATACATAGATCATCAGATTAATATATCATGTGGTTAGCTGATATGATACATAGATCATCAGATTAATATATCATGTGGTTAGCTGATATGATACATAGATCATCAGATTAATATATCATGTGGTTAGCTGATATGATAAATATATTATACAAAAATACACACTTAACATGTAAAGTGTTTGTTTCATGAGCTGAAATAAAAGATCCCAGAAATGTTCCATACGCATAAAAAGGTTATTTCTATAAAATTGTTTTTTTATTTAATTTCAGGATTTATTTAAATCCCTTTTAGTGAGAATTTCTCCTTTGCCAAGATAAACCTTCCACCTCAAGAAGCTGATTAAACAGCTTGATCATTACACAGGTGCACCTTGTGCTGGGGACAAAAAGGCTACTAAAATGTGCAGTTGTGTCACAACACTATGCCAGAGGTGGCTCTAGTTGAGGGAGGGTGCTCTTCACGGATGAATTCTGGTTTCAACTGTACCGGACAGATGGCAGACAGCATGTATGGCATTGTGTGGGGGAGCAGTTTGCTGATGTAAGGTATCTGTGACCAACGGATTCATATCAACAGTTGAAGTTGGAAGTTTACATACACTGAGGTTGAAGTCATTAAAACTCATTTTTCATCCACTCCACAGATTTCATGTTAACAAACTATAGTTTTGACAAGTTGGTTAGGACATCTACTTTGTGCATGACACAAGTAATTCGTCCAACAATTGTTTACAGATTATTTCACTTATAATTCACTATATCACAATTCCAGTGGGTCAGAAGTTTACATACACTAAGTTGACTGTGCCTTTAAACAGCTTGGAAAATTCCAGACAATTATGTCATGGCTTTAGAAGCTTCTGATAGGCTAATTGACATAATTTGAGTCAATTGGAGGTGTAGCTGAGGATGTATTTCAAGGCCTACCTTCAAACTTGATCCTTGGGAGCAATTTCCAAACGCCTGAAGGTACCACGTTCATCTGTACAAACAATAGTACGCAAGTATAAACGCCACGGGACCACACAGCCGTCATATCGCTCAGGAAGGAGACGCGTTCTGTCTCCTAGAGATGAACGTACTTTGGAGCGAAAAGTGCAAATCAATCCCAGAACAAACAGCAAGGACCTTGTGAAGATGCTGGAGGAAACAGGTACAAAAGTATCTATATCCACAGTAAAACGAGTCCTATATCAACATAACCTGAAAGGCCGTTCAGCAAGGAAGAAGCCACTGCTCCAAAACCTCCATAAAAAAGCCAGACTACAGTTTGCAACAAAGATCGTACTTTTTGGAGAAATGTCCTCTGGTCTGATGAAACAAAAATAGAACTGTTTGGCCATAATGACCATCGTTATGTTTGGAGGAAAAGGGGGAGGCTTGCAAGCCGAAGAACACCATCCCAACCGTGAAGCACAGGTGTGGCAGCATCATGTTGTGGGGGTGCTTTGCTGCAGGAGGGTCTGGTGCACTTCACAAAATAGATGGCATCATGAGGAAGGAAAATTATGTGGATATATTGAAGCAACATCTCAAGACATCAGTCAGGAAGTTAAAGCTTGGTCTCAAATGGGTCTTCCAAATGGACAATGACCCCAATCATACTTCCAAAGTTGTGGCAAAATGTCTTAAGGACAACAAAGTCAAGGTATTGGAGTGGCCATCACAAAGCCCTGACCTCAATCCTATAGAACATTTGTGGGCAGAACTGAAAAAGTGTGTGTGAGCAAGGAGGCCTACAAACCTGACTCAGTTACACCAGTTCTGTCAGGAAGAATGGGCCAAAATTCACCCAACTTATTGTGGGAAGCTTGTGGAAGGCTACCCGAAACATTTGACCCTAGTTAAACAATTTAAAATCAATGCTACCAAATACTAATTGAGTGTATGTAAACTTCTGACCCACTGGGAATGTGATGAAAGAAATAAAAGCTGAAATAAATCACTCTCTCTACTATTATTCTGACATTTCACATTCTTAAAATAAAGTGCTGATCCTAACTGACCTAAGACAGGGAATTTTTACTAGGATTAAATGTCAGGAATTGTGAAAAACTGAGTTTAAATGTATTTGGTGAAGGTGTATGTAAACTGAGTTTAAATGTATTTGGTGAAGGTGTATGTAAACTGAGTTTAAATGTATTTGGTGAAGGTGTATGTAAACTTCCCACTTCAACTGTACATGATCAGTCATGAAATCCATAGATTAGGGCCTAATGAATGTATTTCAATTGACTGACTACCTTAAATGAACTCTAACCCCCCCCACACACACCGTCCAGTCGTCCCCACACACCGTCCAGTCGTCCCCACACACCGTCCAGTCGTCCCCACACACACAGTGACCCCTGCAACGCTCACACAGAACAGGCAAACCTCAGTAATGACATAGCCAAGTGGTCTCCCTTTGTTAGAGTTCCTGACCTCAATAGGACTTCCTGGAGGAATAAGGAGTTCTCCTGACCTCAATAGGACTTCCTGGAGGAATAAAGAGTTCTCCTGACCTCAATGGGACTTCCTGGAGGAATAAAGAGTTCTCCTGACCTCAATGGGACTTCCTGGAGGAATAAAGAGTTCTCCTGACCTCAATGGGACTTCCTGGAGGAATAAAGAGTTCTCCTGACCTCAATGGGACTTTCTGGAGGAATAAAGAGTTCTCCTGACCTCAATAGGACTTCCTGGAGGAATAAAGAGTTCTCCTGACCTCAATAGGACTTCCTGGAGGAATAAAGAGTTCTCCTGACCTCAATAGGACTTCCTGGAGGAATAAAGAGTTCTCCTGACCTCAATAGGACTTCCTGGAGGAATAAAGAGTTCTCCTGACCTCAATAGGACTTCCTGGAGGAATAAAGGTTCAATAACGAAGGGAGAATTACAGCAGAGAGAGACAACAGGGAGGAAGGTTCATGGTTTTATTTAATCCAATATAAAACAAAAATACATGTTTTTATTCAGGTTAATAACAGGCATTCCTTTGTAGATAAACATGGTTAGAGACAGACAGTGTTTCTCCAATGTCATGTCCACTGCTCCCACATCCTGTCCTCCAACATCTCCACCCCATCTGACCTGGGACTCTAGGAGGTGTTGGCCTCCTGGTTGATGAGGGCACTGAGGTCCAGTCTGGTTTTGTCCAAAGCTGCCGTCTTGGCCCGGCGGGCCGGACGAGGTACCGGCAGCGAGTCTGGAACATTCTCCCCATCACTATGGAGGGAGAAGGAGAACAAGGTAAAGGGTTCAAGGTAATATATAGAACAGATCCATTTCAACAGTAGTACATTAAGGGCAGATTAAGAGAATATACTAATACAATACTACTAATATACTACACACCTCTCCTCAGAGGACTCTGCAGCTCTGATGGACTTCTTGGTTCCTTTGGCGGCTTTCCTCTGACCTACACACACACACACACACACACGATCAACTGTTTGGTACTCAACCCTGTCAGAGAGGTTATCAGGAGGGGTGTGGAACATCAGGAGGGGTGGGGAACAGCAGGAGGGGTGGGGAACAGCAGGAGGGGTGGGGAACAGCAGGAGGGGTGAGGAACAGCAGGAGGGGTGAGGAACATCAGGAGGGGTGGGGAACATCAGGAGGGGTGGGGAACATCAGGAGGGGTGGGGAACATCAGGAGGGGTGGGGAACATCAGGAGGGGTGGGGAACATCAGGAGGGGTGGGGAACATCAGGAGGGGTGAGGAACATCAGGAGGGGTGAGGAACATCAGGAGGGGTGAGGAACATCAGGAGGGGTGGGGAACAGCAGGAGGAGTGGGGAACATCAGGAGGGGTGGGGAACATCAGGAGGGGTGGGGAACATCAGGAGGGGTGTGGAACATCAGGAGGGGTGTGGAACATCAGGAGGGGTGGGGAACATCAGGAGGGGTGGGGAACATCAGGAGGGGTGGGGAACATCAGGAGGGGTGTGGAACATCAGGAGGGGTGGGGAACATCAGGAGGGGTGTGGAACATCAGGAGGGGTGGGGAACATCAGGAGGGGTGGGGAACATCAGGAGGGGTGGGGAACATCAGGAGGGGTGGGGAACATCAGGAGGGGTGGGGAACATCAGGAGGGGTGGGGAACATCAGGAGGGGTGGGGAACATCAGGAGGGGTGGGGAACAGCAGGTAATACCTCTCTTGGGTCTCTTGGCAGACTGGTCCAGGTCTTGGTTGGCAGCCTCTGTAGAGATGAAGACATTAGGAGTTTCATCAGGAGTCTCCTCTCTCTCTCCATGTCTCTCTCTCTCTCTCACCCTCAGTAGTAGCTCTCTCTCTCTCTCTCTCCCTCTCTCTCTCTCCCTCCCTCTCTCTCTCTCCCTCCCCCCCCCTCTCTCCCTCTCCCTCCCTCTCCCTCCCTCCCTCCCTCCCTCTCTCTACCTCCCTCTCTCTCTCTACCTCCCTCTCTCTCTCTACCTCCCTCTCTCTCTCTACCTCCCTCTCTCTCTCTACCTCCCTCTCTCTCTCTCTCTCCCTCCCTCCCTCCGTAGTAGTCCTCTCTCTCTCTCATCTGAATGAGTAAGATCTAACAGCAACATGTGATTTACCCTCAGCGTTGACGTCAACAGGCTGTAGTGTCGTAGCGCTGACATCTGGTTGGTTGTTGGAGTCCTGCAACTGTCCAATCAGCTTCTCCACGGCACGCAGAGAGATACGATCCTTCACCTCCTACACAGACATGGGTTAGTTTGGTTTCATCAGGAAATGTGTGTTGTCATCAGTACTGAGCTCCAGACTGTACCAGTGTAATGTGTTGTAGTAGTGTCAGGAGGTCTCTTGTTGTGTTGTCATCAGTACTGAGCTCCAGACTGTACCAGTGTAATGTGTTGTAGTAGTGTCAGGAGGTCTCTTGTTGTGTTGTCATCAGTACTGAGCTCCAGACTGTACCAGTGTAATGTGTTGTAGTAGTGTCAGGAGGTCTCTTGTTGTGTTGTCATCAGTACTGAGCTCCAGACTGTACCAGTGTAATGTGTTGTAGTAGTGTCAGGAGGTCTCTTGTTGTGTTGTCATCAGTACTGAGCTCCAGACTGTACCAGTGTAATGTGTTGTAGTAGTGTCAGGAGGTCTCTTGTTGTGTTGTCATCAGTACTGAGCTCCAGACTGTACCAGTGTAATGTGTTGTAGTAGTGTCAGGAGGTCTCTTGTTGTGTTGTCATCAGTACTGAGCTCCAGACTGTACCAGTGTAATGTGTTGTAGTAGTGTCAGGAGGTCTCTTGTTGTGTTGTCATCAGTACTGAGCTCCAGACTGTACCAGTGTAATGTGTTGTAGTAGTGTCAGGAGGTCTCTTGTTGTGTTGTCATCAGTACTGAGCTCCAGACTGTACCAGTGTAATGTGTTGTAGTAGTGTCAGGAGGTCTCTTGTTGTGTTGTCATCAGTACTGAGCTCCAGACTGTACCAGTGTAATGTGTTGTAGTAGTGTCAGGAGGTCTCTTGTTGTGTTGTCATCAGTACTGAGCTCCAGACTGTACCAGTGTAATGTGTTGTAGTAGTGTCAGGAGGTCTCTTGTTGTGTTGTCATCAGTACTGAGCTCCAGACTGTACCAGTGTAATGTGTTGTAGTAGTGTCAGGAGGTCTCTTGTTGTGTTGTCATCAGTACTGAGCTCCAGACTGTACCAGTGTAATGTGTTGTAGTAGTGTCAGGAGGTCTCTTGTTGTGTTGTCATCAGTACTGAGCTCCAGACTGTACCAGTGTAATGTGTTGTAGTAGTGTCAGGAGGTCTCTTGTTGTGTTGTCATCAGTACTGAGCTCCAGACTGTACCAGTGTAATGTGTTGTAGTAGTGTCAGGAGGTCTCTTGTTGTGTTGTCATCAGTACTGAGCTCCAGACTGTACCAGTGTAATGTGTTGTAGTAGTGTCAGGAGGTCTCTTGTTGTGTTGTCATCAGTACTGAGCTCCAGACTGTACCAGTGTAATGTGTTGTAGTAGTGTCAGGAGGTCTCTTGTTGTGTTGTCATCAGTACTGAGCTCCAGACTGTACCAGTGTAATGTGTTGTAGTAGTGTCAGGAGGTCTCTTGTTGTGTTGTCATCAGTACTGAGCTCCAGACTGTACCAGTGTAATGTGTTGTAGTAGTGTCAGGAGGTCTCTTGTTGTGTTGTCATCAGTACTGAGCTCCAGACTGTACCAGTGTAATGTGTTGTAGTAGTGTCAGGAGGTCTCTTGTTGTGTTGTCATCAGTACTGAGCTCCAGACTGTACCAGTGTAATGTGTTGTAGTAGTGTCAGGAGGTCTCTTGTTGTGTTGTCATCAGTACTGAGCTCCAGACTGTACCAGTGTAATGTGTTGTAGTAGTGTCAGGAGGTCTCTTGTTGTGTTGTCATCAGTACTGAGCTCCAGACTGTACCAGTGTAATGTGTTGTAGTAGTGTCAGGAGGTCTCTTGTTGTGTTGTCATCAGTACTGAGCTCCAGACTGTACCAGTGTAATGTGTTGTAGTAGTGTCAGGAGGTCTCTTGTTGTGTTGTCATCAGTACTGAGCTCCAGACTGTACCAGTGTAATGTGTTGTAGTAGTGTCAGGAGGTCTCTTGTTGTGTTGTCATCAGTACTGAGCTCCAGACTGTACCAGTGTAATGTGTTGTAGTAGTGTCAGGAGGTCTCTTGTTGTGTTGTCATCAGTACTGAGCTCCAGACTGTACCAGTGTAATGTGTTGTAGTAGTGTCAGGAGGTCTCTTGTTGTGTTGTCATCAGTACTGAGCTCCAGACTGTACCAGTGTAATGTGTTGTAGTAGTGTCAGGAGGTCTCTTGTTGTGTTGTCATCAGTACTGAGCTCCAGACTGTACCAGTGTAATGTGTTGTAGTAGTGTCAGGAGGTCTCTTGTTGTGTTGTCATCAGTACTGAGCTCCAGACTGTACCAGTGTAATGTGTTGTAGTAGTGTCAGGAGGTCTCTTGTTGTGTTGTCATCAGTACTGAGCTCCAGACTGTACCAGTGTAATGTGTTGTAGTAGTGTCAGGAGGTCTCTTGTTGTGTTGTCATCAGTACTGAGCTCCAGACTGTACCAGTGTAATGTGTTGTAGTAGTGTCAGGAGGTCTCTTGTTGTGTTGTCATCAGTACTGAGCTCCAGACTGTACCAGTGTAATGTGTTGTAGTAGTGTCAGGAGGTCTCTTGTTGTGTTGTCATCAGTACTGAGCTCCAGACTGTACCAGTGTAATGTGTTGTAGTAGTGTCAGGAGGTCTCTTGTTGTGTTGTCATCAGTACTGAGCTCCAGACTGTACCAGTGTAATGTGTTGTAGTAGTGTCAGGAGGTCTCTTGTTGTGTTGTCATCAGTACTGAGCTCCAGACTGTACCAGTGTAATGTGTTGTAGTAGTGTCAGGAGGTCTCTTGTTGTGTTGTCATCAGTACTGAGCTCCAGACTGTACCAGTGTAATGTGTTGTAGTAGTGTCAGGAGGTCTCTTGTTGTGTTGTCATCAGTACTGAGCTCCAGACTGTACCAGTGTAATGTGTTGTAGTAGTGTCAGGAGGTCTCTTGTTGTGTTGTCATCAGTACTGAGCTCCAGACTGTACCAGTGTAATGTGTTGTAGTAGTGTCAGGAGGTCTCTTGTTGTGTTGTCATCAGTACTGAGCTCCAGACTGTACCAGTGTAATGTGTTGTAGTAGTGTCAGGAGGTCTCTTGTTGTGTTGTCATCAGTACTGAGCTCCAGACTGTACCAGTGTAATGTGTTGTAGTAGTGTCAGGAGGTCTCTTGTTGTGTTGTCATCAGTACTGAGCTCCAGACTGCTCAGTATCTTGGCGTAGAGACGGACCTCAGGAGCTGATGGGTCCTTCAGCATCTCACCACACACACGCACTGCCAGGTAGTCATGGACACCCACCTCCTACACACACACACACATTTAGCCTCCAGAACACACACTTCAGACAGAGGGATGAGACCAGTAATGCTGGCAGCAGAGGGCAGAGTTGCTATTATGGTTGGATTAAAGTCAATTGAAGGGTTATAATTAAGTTTCCTGAATGGTAAGGTTATAATTAAGCAATAAGACACAAGGGGGTGTGGTATACGGCCAATATACCACGGCTAAAGGATGTTGAGGCACGACACAACGCAGAGTACAGCCTGGATACAGGCAGCCGTGGTTCTATATGTATTGTGGTTCTATATGTATTGTGATTCTATATGTATTGTGATTCTATATGTATTGTGATTCTATATGTATTGTGATTCTCATGATTCTATATGTATTGTGATTCTATATGTATTGTGATTTTATATGTATTGTGGTTCTATATGTATTGTGGTTCTATATGTATTGTGATTCTATATGTATTGTGATTCTATATGTATTGTGATTCTCATGATTCTATATGTATTGTGATTCTATATGTATTGTGATTCTATATGTATTGTGATTCTCATGATTCTATATGTATTGTGATTCTATATGTATTGTGATTCTATATGTATTGTGATTCTATATGTATTGTGATTCTCATGATTCTATATGTATTGTGATTCTATATGTATTGTGATTCTATATGTATTGTGATTCTCATGATTCTATATGTATTGTGATTCTATATGTATTGTGATTCTATATGTATTGTGATTCTATATGTATTGTGATTCTATATGTATTGTGGTTCTATATGTATTGTGATTCTATATGTATTGTGATTCTATATGTATTGTGGTTCTATATGTATTGTGATTCTATATGTATTGTGATTCTATATGTATTGTGATTCTCATGATTCTATATGTATTGTGATTCTCATGATGCTATATGTATTGTGATTCTATATGTATTGTGATTCTATATGTATTGTGATTCTATATGTATTGTGATTCTCATGATTCTATATGTATTGTGATTCTATCTGTATTGTGATTCTCATGATTCTATATGTATTGTGATTCTATATGTATTGTGATTCTCATGATCTTATATGTATTGTGATCCTATATGTATTGTGATTCTATATGTATTGTGATTCTCATGATCCTATATGTATTGTGATTCTATATGTATTGTGATTCTATATGTATTGTGATTCTCATGATTCTATATGTTTTGTGATTCTATATGTATTGTGATTCTCATGATTCTATATGTATTGTGATTCTATATGTATTGTGATTCTATATGTATTGTGATTCTATATGTATTGTGATTCTATATGTATTGTGATATTGTGATCTGTAAGTATGGCTTGTATACATGTTCTAATAGGGTTCTATTAATGTTACCTGTGGGTCTCCAGGCTTTATGAGAGAGCTGGGCCGTGTCAGCTCCATGAGCAGCTCTGCTACGTTACTGACGTCCACATCGGCTAGCGGAGACGTAGCCGGAGCATTCAGCAGGGTCTGTAGGGTCGGCAGGAAACACTCCTCTACACACTCCTGGTGGGCCCTGAACACACACACACACACAGTCAGGATACACACTCCTGGTGGGCCCTGAACACACACACACACACACAGTCAGGATACACACTCCTGGTGGGCCCTGAACACACACACACACAGTCAGGATACACACTCCTGGTGGGCCCTGAACACACACACACACAGTCAGGATACACACTCCTGGTGGGCCCTGAACACACACACACACAGTCAGGATACACACTCCTGGTGGGCCCTGAACACACACACACACAGTCAGGATACACACTCCTGGTGGGCCCTGAACACACACACAGTCAGGATACACACTGTGTGCCGTAATGGCCCTCAGTGCAGCTAGGTGTGTGTGTGTGTCGTACCGGTCCTCAGTGTAGCTAGGTGTGTGTGTGTGTGTCGTACCGACTCTCCCGGGCGTAGAGCTGGAAGAACACTCCGAGGCAGTGGCGTAGTCTGGTGTCGTCCTCAGTGACGGGGTTGTACCATAGCAACACCAATCGGGAGAGGAGCTTGGCACTGGAGATCCGCCCGGAATACATCAGCTTGGCCAGACCCTCTGCTGTCTCTGTACGCAGCTCAGACACCTGCACAAACACACAGACACACACCCAGAATCATAAACACAGACACACACCCAGAATCATAAACACAGACACACACCCAGAATCATAAACACAGACACACACCCAGAATCATAAACACAGACACACACCCAGAATCATAAACACAGACACACACCCAGAATCATAAACACAGACACACACCCAGAATCATAAACACAGACACACACCCAGAATCATAAACACAGACACACACCCAGAATCATAAACACAGACACACACCCAGAATCATAAACACACAGACACACACCCAGAATCATAAACACAGACACACACCCAGAATCATAAACACAGACACACACCCAGAATCATAAACACAGACACACACCCAGAATCATAAACACAGACACACACCCAGAATCATAAATACACAGACACACACCCAGAATCATAAACACACAGACACACACCCAGAATCATAAACACAGACACACACCCAGAATCATAAACACAGACACACACCCAGAATCATAAACACAGACACACACCCAGAATCATAAACACAGACACACACCCAGAATCATAAATACACAGACACACACCCAGAATCATAAACACACAGACACACACCCAGAATCATAAACACACACACCCAGAATCATAAACACACACACCCAGAATCATAAACACACACACCCAGAATCATAAACACACACACCCAGAATCATAAACACACACACCCAGAATCATAAACACACACACCCAGAATCATAAACACACACACCCAGAATCATAAATACACACACCCAGAATCATAAATACACACACCCAGAATCATAAATACACACACCCAGAATCATAAATACACACACCCAGAATCATAAATACACACACCCAGAATCATAAACACACACACCCAGAATCATAAACACACACACCCAGAATCATAAATACACACACCCAGAATCATAAACACACACACATAAAGTCTTCCCAATACACAAATTGTCCAACAACTTCACACACACACCTCACTGTCCAGGAAGTCGGACAGCATCATCAGGATGGACTGAGCGTTGCTGCTCCCCTCCTCCGGCTCCTCCCCCTTCTCCTGGTCTTCCTGGTTGGCTGGTGAATGGGAGGGCTGTGCTGTCTGGGGGGCGGGGCTGGGGCGTTCAGCCAGCAGTTCGAAGCCGTAGAGCAGCAGCAGGTCGATGACTGACCTCAGAGCACTGATACGGATCTTAGCCTCATCTAGCTGGGCTATCTACAGAGACAGAGAGACAGAGGCTGTTACTGACCTCAGCCTCATCTAGCTGGGCTATCTACAGAGACAGAGAGACAGAGGCTGTTACTGACCTCAGCCTCATCTAGCTGGGCTATCTACAGAGACAGAGGCTGTTACTGACCTCAGCCTCATCTAGCTGGGCTATCTACAGAGACAGAGGCTGTTACTGATCTCAGCATCATCTAGCTGGGCTATCTACAGAGACAGAGGCTGTTACTGACCTCAGCCTCATCTAGCTGGGCTATCTACAGAGACAGAGGCTGTTACTGACCTCAGCATCATCTAGCTGGGCTATCTACAGAGACAGAGGCTGTTACTGATCTCAGCCTCATCTAGCTGGGCTATCTACAGAGACAGAGGCTGTTACTGATCTCAGCCTCATCTAGCTGGGCTATCTACAGAGACAGAGGCTGTTACTGATCTCAGCATCATCTAGCTGGGCTATCTACAGAGACAGTTACTGATCTCAGCCTCATCTAGCTGGGCTATCTACAGAGACAGGCTGTTACTGATCTCAGCCTCATCTAGCTGGGCTATCTACAGAGACAGAGGCTGTTACTGATCTCAGCATCATCTAGCTGGGCTATCTACAGAGACAGTTACTGATCTCAGCCTCATCTAGCTGGGCTATCTACAGAGACAGAGGCTGTTACTGATCTCAGCCTCATCTAGCTGGGCTATCTACAGAGACAGAGGCTGTTACTGATCTCAGCCTCATCTAGCTGGGCTATCTACAGAGACAGAGGCTGTTACTGACCTCAGCCTCATCTAGCTGGGCTATCTACAGAGACAGAAGCTGTTACTGATCTCAGCCTCATCTAGCTGGGCTATCTACAGAGACAGAAGCTGTTACTGATCTCAGCCTCATCTAGCTGGGCTATCTACAGAGACAGAGGCTGTTAGTAACAGTGTATTTTATTATTGTGGTACCTGGAGCAGCAGCACCAGATGTGTGTTGACCAGGTCTTTGCTGTGCAGGGCGCAGGTCCCCAGACACACTACTGCCATGTTCCTCACCGCTGGCTGGGCGTTGGATATACTGGGCAGGATCTGACAGGAGGGAGGGAGGGAGGGAGGGAGGGAGGGAGGGAGGAGAGGGGAGAGAGATCTGTTAAATTATTTGGCCTTTTACAGGAATTTGTCTGGCATTCAAGAGTTCTGTGAAGGTCACTGCAAATACATGATAAATACAGTGCAAATGTGACGGTGGCTCAAAGGTCCATGGGGTGGGGGGGGAGGAGTGAGACAGAGAGAGAGAGAGAGACAGAGAGAGAGACAGAGAGAGAGAGAGAGAGAAAGAGAGGCAGAGTTTACAGCAGCAGTTATTATGAGGAACATTATAAGACCAAGAGAAACAAGCTGTAGATAACATCCATATACAATCAAATCTGAGTCTTTAAAACACATTCACAATAGCAGACCATGAAGAATGTGGAACTGGAATTTGGTTTACTTTCTGATTTGACTGGAGTTGACCCCAACCCTGGTAGTCACATCATGTATATCAAGGCTATTGAACCCCAGACCTGGAGGTCAGCAGTACTGCCGGTTGACATCATCCACTATGGGCCGTTTCCCAGAGTACAACCCAGACTTGGAGAAACCTGCCCTATAACTAGGTCCAGTACAGTGGACTCTCTGGCCAATCAGTGCGTTAGGTTAGACAGTATAGTACCAGAGAGGAGAGGATAGCTGACATGGTGGGTCCTATCCTGGTCTTGATGTTCATCTGTTTCAGCAGCTCAACACACATGGTCAGACAGCGCAGTAGAGTCTCTGGGTCCGTCTGACAGAAAGAACACACAGCATTTAGAAATGGAGACAACAATGTTAACCTTCTCCATGTGTTTCTGTCTCCATGTGGTCCTGGTGTGTGTGTGTGTGTGTGTGTGTACCTTCTCCATGCGTGTCTCTGTCTCCATGTGGTCCTGGTGTGTGTTGATGGTCTCCTCCTGCAGCATGTTGTTCCTGAGGTTCTCCAGGTCAGTTATAGAATCCTTCAGCTCTGCTGCTCTACTGAACTCCTGGTTACTGATACACTCCTCTAATGCCTGTTTAGCCTCTAGGATACCAACCTTCACCTCCGCTAGCTGGAAGGAGAGAGGGATGGAGGGAGGAGAGAGGAGAGAGAGGGAGGAGAGAGGAGAGAGGAGAGAGAGGGAGGAGAGAGGAGAGAGAGAGGGAGGAGAGAGGAGAGAGAGAGGGAGGAGAGAGGAGAGAGAGAGGCATGGAGGGAGGAGAAAGGAGAGAGAGAAGGAGAGCGGGATGGAGGGAGGAGAGAGGTATGGAGGGAGGAGAGAGAGAGAGAGAGATAGAGGTTACCGATACACTAACAAAAGCATAATGGTGCAGGAAGGAATGGCGACCGTTTGACCAATTGTGCTATTTTGTGGGGTTTTGGCGCTTATCTTAACCTTTTTTGTCCGTAATGTTTCCGGCATCATATGACCGAAAATAACTTCTGGACATCGGAACAGCGACCACTAACCTCCGTTTGAACGAGGACTTCTACTTCAATGAGTCAGAGGAGAAATCCCACCACAAACCCCATGCTGGCACTAAGACTGCACTCAACCAGCTCTATAGAGACAAACACATAAGAAGATGTTCACCCAGCGGCGCTCCTAGTGGCCAGAGATGTTAATGCAGGAGGGAAACTGAAATGTCACCTGTTCAAAGTCTACATGACCTTTACCACACACAGAGATCCATAAAATGCTTTGAAAGGCTGGCCATTGCTCACAACACCATCATTCCAGACACACTGGACCCACTCCAATTTGCATACTACTCCAACAGATCCAGAAATTACGCAATCGCACTCCACACTGCCCTTTCCCACCTGGACAAAAGGAACACCTATGTGAGAATGTTGTTCATTGACTACAGCTCAGTGTTCAACACCATTGTTCCCACAAAGCTAAGCTAAGGACCCTGGGATTAAACACCTCCCTCTTCAATTGGATCCTGGACTTCCTGATGGGCCGCCCCCCAGGTGGTGAGGATAGGCAACAACACATCCACCACGCTGACCCTCAACACGGGGGCCCCTCAGGGGTGCGTGCTTAGTCCCTTTCTGTACTCCCTGTTCACCCACGATTGCGTGGCCGCGCACGACTCCAGACGACACGACGGTGGTAGTTCTGACCACTGGTGACGACAGGGAGGCGGTCAGAAACCTTGCAGAATGGTGAGAGGACAAAAACCTCTCCCTCAATGTCAGCAAGACAAAAGAAGTTGATGGTGGACTACAGGAAACGGTGGGCCGAGGAAGCCCCCATCCACATCAACAGGGCGAGAGCTTCACTAAGGAACTATCATAGTCTCTTCCCCCTCAGAAGGCTGAAAAGATTTGGCATGGCCCCTCAGATCCTCAAAACGTTCTACAGCTGTACCATTGAGAGCATCTACACTGGCTGCATCACCGATTGGTATGGCAACGGTTTGGCATCCGACTGAAAGTTACTACAGAGGGTAGTGAGTACGGTCCAGTACATCACTGGGGTCGAGCTCCCTGCCATCCAGGACCTCTATACTAGGCCCAAAAAATGTTCAGACTCCAGCCACCCAAGTCATAGACTGACAGCAAGTGGTACCGATGCACCAAGTCTGAAACCAACAGGACCCTGAACAGATTCTACCCCCAAGCC
Organism: Thymallus thymallus; assembly: GCA_023634145.1. Taxonomy (NCBI): domain Eukaryota; kingdom Metazoa; phylum Chordata; class Actinopteri; order Salmoniformes; family Salmonidae; genus Thymallus; species Thymallus thymallus. The sequence goes on along the minus strand of JAKYLM010000197.1, from coordinate 15,653 downwards.
ATAAGACTGCTGAAAAGTTTAGATAGTTAACCAATAGCTACCTGGAATATCTGCATTGACCCTTTTCTCATTGGTCTCCTCACATACGCTGCTGTTACAGTTTATCATCATTTCTCATTGCCTAGTCACTTTACCCCTACCTATACTGTATGTCCATATCTACCTCAACCACCTGGCACCCTCACTTAACCCCTACCTATACTGTATGTCCATATCTACCTCAACCACCTGGCACCCTCACTTTACCCCTACCTATACTGTATGTCCATATCTACCTCAACCACCTGGCACCCTCACTTAACCCCTACCTATACTGTATGTCCATATCTACCTCAACCACCTGGCACCCTCACTTAACCCCTACCTATACTGTATGTCCATATCTACCTCAACCACCTGGCACCCTCACTTTACCCCTACCTATACTGTATGTCCATATCTACCTCAACCACCTGGCACCCTCACTTAACCCCTACCTATACTGTATGTCCATATCTACCTCAACCACCTGGCACCCTCACTTAACCCCTACCTATACTGTATGTCCATATCTACCTCAATCACCTGGCACCCTCACTTAACCCCTACCTATACTGTATGTCCATATCTACCTCAACCACCTGGCACCCTCACTTTACCCCTACCTATACTGTATGTCCATATCTACCTCAATCACCTGGCACCCTCACTTTACCCCTACCTATACTGTATGTCCATATCTACCTCAATCACCTGGCACCCTCACTTAACCCCTACCTATACTGTATGTCCATATCTACCTCAACCACCTGGCACCCTCACTTAACCCCTACCTATACTGTATGTCCATATCTACCTCAACCACCTGGCACCCTCACTTAACCCCTACCTATACTGTATGTCCATATCTACCTCAATCACCTCATACCCCTGGACATGGACTCAGTACTGGTACCACCTGTATATAGCCAAGTTATCACCTCGTACCCCTGTATATGGACTTGGTACTCGTAGATAAAGGAGTGTGGGTACCTTAACTCGTAGATAAAGGAGTGTGGGTACCTTAACTCGTAGATAAAGGAGTGTGGGTACCTTAACTCGTAGATAAAGGAGTGTGGGTACCTTAACTCGTAGATAAAGGAGTGTGGGTACCTTAACTCGTAGATAAAGGAGTGTGGGTACCTTAACTCGTAGATAAAGGAGTGTGGGTACCTTAACTCGTAGATAAAGGAGTGTGGGTACCTTAACTCGTAGATAAAGGAGTGTGGGTACCTTAACTCGTAGATAAAGGAGTGTGGGTACCTTAACTCGTAGATAAAGGAGTGTGGGTACCTTAACTCGTAGATAAAGGAGTGTGGGTACCTTAACTCGTAGATAAAGGAGTGTGGGTACCTTAACTCGTAGATAAAGGAGTGTGGGTACCTTAACTCGTAGATAAAGGAGTGTGGGTACCTTAACTCGTAGATAAAGGAGTGTGGGTACCTTAACTCGTAGATAAAGGAGTGTGGGTACCTTAACTCGTAGATAAAGGAGTGTGGGTACCTTAACTCGTAGATAAAGGAGTGTGGGTACCTTAACTCGTAGATAAAGGAGTGTGGGTACCTTAACTCGTAGATAAAGGAGTGTGGGTACCTTAACTCGTAGATAAAGGAGTGTGGGTACCTTAACTCGTAGATAAAGGAGTGTGGGTACCTTAACTCGTAGATAAAGGAGTGTGGGTACCTTAACTCGTAGATAAAGGAGTGTGGGTACCTTAACTCGTAGATAAAGGAGTGTGGGTACCTTAACTCGTAGATAAAGGGGTGTGGGTACCTTAACTCGTAGATAAAGGAGTGTGGGTACCTTAACTCGTAGATAAAGGAGTGTGGGTACCTTAACTCGTAGATAAAGGAGTGTGGGTACCTTAACTCGTAGATAAAGGAGTGTGGGTACCTTAACTCGTAGATAAAGGAGTGTGGGTACCTTAACTCGTAGATAAAGGAGTGTGGGTACCTTAACTCGTAGATAAAGGAGTGTGGGTACCTTAACTCGTAGATAAAGGAGTGTGGGTACCTTAACTCGTAGATAAAGGAGTGTGGGTACCTTAACTCGTAGATAAAGGAGTGTGGGTACCTTAACTCGTAGATAAAGGAGTGTGGGTACCTTAACTCGTAGATAAAGGAGTGTGGGTACCTTAACTCGTAGATAAAGGAGTGTGGGTACCTTAACTCGTAGATAAAGGAGTGTGGGTACCTTAACTCGTAGATAAAGGAGTGTGGGTACCTTAACTCGTAGATAAAGGAGTGTGGGTACCTTAACTCGTAGATAAAGGAGTGTGGGTACCTTAACTCGTAGATAAAGGGGTGTGGGTACCTTAACTCGTAGATAAAGGAGTGTGGGTACCTTAACTCGTAGATAAAGGAGTGTGGGTACCTTAACTCGTAGATAAAGGAGTGTGGGTACCTTAACTCGTAGATAAAGGAGTGTGGGTACCTTAACTCGTAGATAAAGGAGTGTGGGTACCTTAACTCGTAGATAAAGGAGTGTGGGTACCTTAACTCGTAGATAAAGGGGTGTGGGTACCTTAACTTGTTTCCTGCGGTTCTCGTTCTCATCCAGCGGCTGCCTGACGACTACGATGGGCTCACGCACCTCAGAGATCGCCTCCGCCACCTGGCACACAAACGCTACACCTTTATACGTCCTTTACAGTGTCAGAGTGAGGATCTGTGGAACCTACGTCTGAGTGAGTCTGTGGTCGTCACGTATTAGGGCTTGACTTGGGCAGGAGCTCACCGGACCGGACCAGACCGGACCGGACCAGACCGGACCAGACCAGACCGGCACTTTAAATGATCTACTGCTTCAGCTTCTGTTCCTCTTATAGAATATCAGCTCAAAGGTGAAGCTACTGCACCGAAATACAGTGAGAAAGTATGTGAACCCTTTAGAATTAACTGGATTTCTGCATTAATTGGTCATAACATTTGATCTGATCTTCATCTAAGTCACAACAATAGACAAACACAGTGTGCTTAAACTAATATCACACACACTATTGTATTGTTCTTGTCTATATTGAATACATAATTTAAACATTCAGTGTAGGTTGGAAAACGTATGTGAACCTCTAGGCTAATGACTTCTCCTAAAGCTAATTGGAGTCAGGAGTCAGTTTACCTGGAGTCCAATCAATGAGAGGAGATTGGAGATGTTGGTTAGAGCTGCCCTGCCCTATAAAAAACACTCACAACATTTGAGTTTGCTGTTCACAAGAAGCATTGCCTGATGTGAACCATGCCTCGAACAAAAGAGATCTCAGATTACCTAAGATTAAGAATTGTTGACTTGCATAAAGCTGGAAAGGGTTACAAAAGTATCTCTAAAAGCCTTGATGTTCATCAGTCCACGGTAAGACAAAATGTCTATAAATGGAGAAAGTTCAGCACTGTTGCTACTCTCCCTAGGAGTGGCCGTCCTGCAACGATGACTGTAAGAGCACAGAATGCTCAGTGAGGTTAAGAAGAATCCCAGTGTGTCAGCTAAAGACTGGAACATGCTAACATCTCTGTTGACGACTCTACGATACATAAAACACTAAACAAGAATGGTGTTCATGGGAGGACACCACAGAAGAAGACACTGCTGTTCAAAAGAAACATTGCTGCACATCTGAAGTTCGTAAAAGAGCACCTGGATGTTCCACAGCGCTACTGGCAAAATATTATGTGGACAGATGAAACTAAAGTTGAGTTGTTTGGAAGGAACACACAACACTATGTGTGGAGATAAAAAGGCACAGCAACATCCCAACTGTAAAGTATGGTGGCGGGAGCATCATGGTTTGGGGCTGCTTTGCTGCCTCAGGGCCTGGACAGCTTGCTATCATCGACGGGAAAAATAATTCTCAAAACATTTTGCAGGAGAATGTAAGGCTATCTGTCCGCCAATTGAAGCTCAACAGAAGTTGGGTGATGCAACAGGACAACGACCCAAAACATAGAAGTAAATCAACAACAGAAAGGCTTCAACAGAAGAAAATACGCCTTCTGGAGCGGCCCAGTTAGAGTCCTGACCTCAACCCGATTGAGATGCTGTGGCATGACCTCAAGAGAGCAGTTCACACCAGACATCCCCAGAATATTGCTTAACTGAAACAGTTTTGTAAAGAGGAATGGTCCAAAATTCCTCCTGACTGTTGTGCAGGTCTGATCCACAACTACAGAAAACGTTTGGTTGAGGTTATTGTTGCCAAAGGAGGGTCAACCAGTTATTAAATCCAAGGGTTCACATACTTTCTCCACCCTGCACTGTGAATGTTTACACGGTGTGTTCAATAAAGACATGAAAACATATAATTGTTTGTGTTATTAGTTGAAGCAGACTGTGTTTATCTATTGTTGTGACTTAGATGAAGATCAGATCACATGTTATGACCTATTTATGCAGAAATCCAGATCATTCCAAAGGCCTCACATACTTTTTCTTGCCACTGTATAAACAGAATCAGCACCCAAAATGAATACCAGCTCCGATTACAGTCCAAGTCAAGCACTGTCTTAGTCAGTAGTTTCTCTGTGGTGTGTGTAACCTACGGTCTGAGTGCGTCTGTGGTCGTCAGGTATCAGGGTCAGTAGTTTCTCTGTGGTGTGTGTAACCTACGGTCTGAGTGCGTCTGTGGTCGTCAGGTATCAGGGTCAGTAGTTTCTCTGTGGTGTGTGTAACCTACGGTCTGAGTGTGTCTGTGGTCGTCAGGTATCAGGGTCAGTAGTTTCTCTGTGGTGTGTGTAACCTACGGTCTGAGTGCGTCTGTGGTCGTCAGGTATCAGGGTCAGTAGTTTCTCTGTGGTGTGTGTAACCTACGGTCTGAGTGCGTCTGTGGTCGTCAGGTATCAGGGTCAGTAGTTTCTCTGTGGTGTGTGTAACCTACGGTCTGAGTGTGTCTGTGGTCGTCAGGTATCAGGGTCAGTAGTTTCTCTGTGGTGTGTGTAACCTACGGTCTGAGTGCGTCTGTGGTCGTCAGGTATCAGGGTCAGTAGTTTCTCTGTGGTGTGTGTAACCTACGGTCTGAGTGCGTCTGTGGTCGTCAGGTATCAGGGTCAGTAGTTTCTCTGTCAGCAGGGAGACCAGAGAGTGAGGAGTCTGAGGTAGGACCAACATCTCCTGTAGCACAGCCACTACACGCTTCCTGCACACACACACACACACACACACACACACACACACACACACACACACACGAGAAAGAGAGATTTAGATGAAAACTTTCTGTAGCACAATATAAAAGATACAGATAAACCTGACTTCCTGCCCGACAAGATGCCCTGTTGTTGCATCAACCGATGGTTGTAAATACCACGTTATCAACTGAGTCTGGCTTCAGATGGCTATATCATGTGATGTGGTTAGCTGATATGTTAGATCATCAGATTACTATACCTCCCCCCACCCATCCCCTCCTCCTCCCCGCCACCCATCCCCTCCTCCTCCCCGCCACCCATCCCCTCCTCCTCCCCGCCACCCATCCCCTCCTCCTCCCCCCCCATCCCCTCCTCCTCCCCCCAGTCATCCCCTCCTCCTCCCCCCCAGTCATCCCCTCCTCCTCCCCGCCACCCATCCCCTCCTCCTCCCCGCCACCCATCCCCTCCTCCTCCCCCCCCATCCCCTCCTCCTCCCCCCCAGTCATCCCCTCCTCCTCCCCGCCACCCATCCCCTCCTCCTCCCCCCAGTCATCCCCTCCTCCTCCCCCCCAGTCATCCCCTCCTCCTCCCCGCCACCCATCCCCTCCTCCTCCCCGCCACCCATCCCCTCCTCCTCCCCCCCCAGTCATCCCCTCCTCCTCCCCCCCAGTCATCCCCTCCTCCTCCCCGCCACCCATCCCCTCCTCCTCCCCCCAGTCATCCCCTCCTCCGCCTCCCCCGCCAACCATCCCCTCCTCCCCCCCACCCATCCCCTCCTCCTCCCCCCCAGTCATCCCCTCCTCCTCCCCGCCACCCATCCCCTCCTCCTCCCCCCAGTCATCCCCTCCTCCGCCTCCCCCGCCAACCATCCCCTCCTCACCTCCCTCCCTCTTCATTGGTATCCAGACAGCCGGTGAGATGGATGAGTTGTTGAGAGATGAATTCTTTAGTCATGACTAGCTCCAGCTGAGCAAAGTCTCCTTTCTGTTCTTCAGACAGCGCCGGGACCCCCTTCACATACCTGGTATTACACATTAATACTAGTTATAACCCCCTTCACATACCTGGTATTACACATTAATACTAGTTATAACCCCCTTCACATACCTGGTATTACACATTAATACTAGTTATAACCCCCTTCACATACCTGGTATTACACATTAATACTAGTTATAACCCCCTTCACATACCTGGTATTACACATTAATACTAGTTATAACCCCCTTCACATAACTGGTATTACACATTAATACTAGTTATAACCCCCTTCACATACCTGGTATTACACATTAATAAATAGTATTGTATGGATGTAGTGGTAGTCATATTGTATGGATGTAGTGGTAGTCATAGTGTATGTATTGTATGGATGTAGTGGTAGTCATAGTGTATGTATTGTATGGATGTAGTGGTAGTCATATTGTATGTATTGTATGGATGTAGTGGTAGTCATATTGTATGTATTGTATGGATGTAGTGGTAGTCATATTGTATGTATTGTATGGATGTAGTGGTAGTCATATTGTATGTATTGTATGGATGTAGTGGTAGTCATATTGTATGTATTGTATGGATGTAGTGGTAGTCATATTGTATGTATTGTATGGATGTAGTGGTAGTCATATTGTATGTATTGTATGGATGTAGTGGTAGTCATATTGTATGTATTGTATGGATGTAGTGGTAGTCATATTGTATGTATTGTATGGATGTAGTGGTAGTCATATTGTATGTATTGTATGGATGTAGTGGTAGTCATATTGTATGTATTGTATGGATGTAGTGGTAGTCATATTGTATGTATTGTATGGATGTAGTGGTAGTCATATTGTATGTATTGTATGGATGTAGTGGTAGTCATATTGTGTGTATTGTATGGATGTAGTGGTAGTCATATTGTATGGATGTAGTGGTAGTCATATTGTATGGATGTAGTGGTAGTCATATTGTATGTATTGTATGGATGTAGTGGTAGTCATATTGTATGTATTGTATGGATGTAGTGGTAGTCATATTGTATGTATTGTATGGATGTAGTGGTAGTCATATTGTATGGATGTAGTGGTAGTCATATTGTATGGATGTAGTGGTAGTCATATTGTATGTATTGTATGGATGTAGTGGTAGTCATATTGTATGTATTGTATGGATGTAGTGGTAGTCATATTGTATGTATTGTATGGATGTAGTGGTAGTCATTGTATGTATTGTATGGATGTAGTGGTAGTCATATTGTATGTATTGTATGGATGTAGTGGTAGTCATATTGTATGGATGTAGTGGTAGTCATATTGTATGGATGTAGTGGTAGTCATATTGTATGGATGTAGTGGTAGTCATATTGTATGGATGTAGTGGTAGTCATATTGTATGGATGTAGTGGTAGTCATATTGTATGTATTGTATGGATGTAGTGGTAGTCATATTGTATGTATTGTATGGATGTAGTGGTAGTCATATTGTATGTATTGTATGGATGTAGTGGTAGTCATATTGTATGTATTGTATGGATGTAGTGGTAGTCATATTGTATGTATTGTATGGATGTAGTGGTAGTCATATTGTATGTATTGTATGGATGTAGTGGTAGTCATATTGTATGGATGTAGTGGTAGTCATATTGTATGGATGTAGTGGTAGTCATATTGTATGGATGTAGTGGTAGTCATATTGTATGGATGTAGTGGTAGTCATATTGTATGGATGTAGTGGTAGTCATATTGTATGGATGTAGTGGTAGTCATATTGTATGGATGTAGTGGTAGTCATATTGTATGTATTGTATGGATGTAGTGGTAGTCATATTGTATGTATTGTATGGATGTAGTGGTAGTCATATTGTATGTATTGTATGGATGTAGTGGTAGTCATATTGTATGTATTGTATGGATGTAGTGGTAGTCATATTGTATGTATTGTATGGATGTAGTGGTAGTCATATTGTATGGATGTAGTGGTAGTCATATTGTATGGATGTAGTGGTAGTCATATTGTATGGATGTAGTGGTAGTCATAGTGTATGTATTGTATGGATGTAGTGGTAGTCATATTGTATGTATTGTATGGATGTAGTGGTAGTCATATTGTATGTATTGTATGGATGTAGTGGTAGTCTTACCCATAGAGGTATTCAGCGAAGAGCGCAGCCTCTGGCAGCAGCTGTTCCAGCATCTCTTCTCCTTCATCTCCTTTAGTCTTAATGAACTCACACAGAGCTCTCCAGTACAACACACTCTCACAGGACAGAGACCCAGCCGGGACCAGCTTCCTACACAGACAGACAGACAGACGGGGTACAGGTCAGTGTGTGTGTGTGTGTGTGTGTGTACAGGTCAGTGTGTGTGTGTGTGTACCTGTCGTCCAGCTGAAGGCGGTGGTACAGCAGTAACAGCTGGTCCTGAGGTGTGTGTGTGAACAGAGCGGTCAGTGTGTCCAGGGCCGTCTGAGAACAGTTCTCTACATCCAGTTTGTGTAACAGCTCCAACACATCACCCTGGAGAAGACTCAGCCAGGCTGGGAGGAGACGGACCTCAACCACCTCCCTCACTGATTCTACAACACACAGTTATAGACACACACACAGTTATATCACCCTGGAGAAGACTCAGCCAGGCTGGGAGGAGACGGACCTCAACCACCTCCCTCACTGATTCTACAACACACAGTTATAGACACACACACAGTTATATCACCCTGGAGAAGACTCAGCCAGGCTGGGAGGAGACGGACCTCAACCACCTCCCTCACTGATTCTACAACACACAGTTATAGACACACACACAGTTATATCACCCTGGAGAAGACTCAGCCAGGCTGGGAGGAGACGGACCTCAACCACCTCCCTCACTGATTCTACAACACACAGTTATAGACACACACAGAGAGAGTTGTAGAGACACACAGAGAGAGAGTTGTAGAGACACACAGAGAGAGAGTTGTAGACACACACAGAGAGAGAGTTGTAGACACACACAGAGAGAGAGTTGCAGACACACACAGAGAGTTGCAGACACACACAGAGAGTTGCAGACACACACAGAGAGTTGCAGACACACACAGAGAGTTGCAGACACACACAGAGAGTTGCAGACACACACAGAGAGTTGCAGACACACACAGAGAGTTGTAGACACACACAGAGAGTTGTAGACACACACAGAGAGTTGTAGACACACACAGAGTTGTAGACACACACAGAGTTGTAGACACACACAGAGTTGTAGACACACACAGAGTTGTAGACACACACATAGTTGTAGACACACACAGAGAGTTGCAGACACACACAGAGAGTTGCAGACACACACAGAGAGTTGCAGACACACAGAGAGTTGCAGACACACAGAGAGTTGCAGACACACACAGAGAGTTGCAGACACACAGAGAGTTGTAGACACACACAGAGAGTTGTAGACACACACAGAGAGTTGTAGACACACAGAGAGTTGCAGACACACAGAGAGTTGTAGACACATACAGAGAGTTGTAGACACATACAGAGAGTTGTAGACACATACAGAGAGTTGTAGACACATACAGAGAGTTGTAGACACATACAGAGAGTTGTAGACACATACAGAGAGTTGTAGACACACAGAGAGTTGTAGACACACACAGAGAGTTGTAGACACACACAGAGAGTTGTAGACACACACAGAGAGTTGTAGACACACACAGAGAGTTGTAGACACACACAGAGAGTTGTAGACACACACAGAGAGTTGTAGACACACACAGAGAGTTGTAGACACACACAGAGAGTTGTAGACACACAGAGAGTGAGTTGCAGACACACACAGAGAGTTGCAGACACACACAGAGAGTTGCAGACACACACAGAGAGTTGCAGACACACACAGAGAGTTGCAGACACACACAGAGAGTTGCAGACACACACAGAGAGTTGCAGACACACACAGAGAGTTGCAGACACACACAGAGAGTTGCAGACACACACAGAGAGTTGCAGACACACACAGAGAGTTGCAGACACACACAGAGAGTTGCAGACACACACAGAGAGTTGCAGACACACACAGAGAGTTGCAGACACACACAGAGAGTTGCAGACACACACAGAGAGTTGCAGACACACACAGAGAGTTGCAGACACACACAGAGAGTTGCAGACACACACAGAGTTGTAGACACACACAGAGAGTTGTAGACACACACAGAGAGTTGTAGACACACACAGAGAGTTGCAGACACACACAGAGAGTTGCAGACACACACAGAGAGTTGCAGACACACACAGAGAGTTGCAGACACACACAGAGAGTTGCAGACACACAGAGAGTTGCAGACACACAGAGAGTTGCAGACACATACAGAGAGTTGCAGACACATACAGAGAGTTGTAGACACACACAGAGAGTTGTAGACACACAGAGAGTTGTAGACACACACAGAGAGTTGTAGACACACACAGAGAGTTGTAGACACACAGAGAGTTGTAGACACACACAGAGAGTTGTAGACACACACAGAGAGTTGTAGACACACACAGAGAGTTGTAGACACACACAGAGAGTTGCAGACACACAGAGAGTTGCAGACACACAGAGAGTTGTAGACACACAGAGAGTTGTAGACACATACAGAGAGTTGTAGACACATACAGAGAGTTGTAGACACACAGAGAGTTGTAGACACACACAGAGAGTTGTAGACACACACAGAGAGTTGTAGACACACACAGAGAGTTGTAGACACACACAGAGAGTTGTAGACACATACAGAGAGTTGTAGACACATACAGAGAGTTGCAGACACATACAGAGAGTTGTAGACACACACAGAGAGTTGTAGACACATACAGAGAGTTGTAGACACACAGAGAGTTGTAGACACATACAGAGAGTTGTAGACACATACAGAGAGTTGTAGACACACAGAGAGTTGTAGACACACACAGAGAGTTGTAGACACACACAGAGAGTTGTAGACACACACAGAGAGTTGTAGACACACACAGAGAGTTGTAGACACACACAGAGAGTTGTAGACACACACAGAGAGTTGTAGACACACAGAGAGTTGTAGACACACACAGAGAGTTGTAGACACACACAGAGAGTTGCAGACACACAGAGAGTTGCAGACACACACAGAGAGTTGCAGACACACACAGAGAGTTGCAGACACACAGAGAGTTGCAGACACACAGAGAGTTGTAGACACACACAGAGAGTTGTAGACACACAGAGAGTTGTAGACACACACAGAGAGTTGTAGACACACACAGAGAGTTGTAGACACACACAGAGAGTTGTAGACACACAGAGAGTTGTAGACACACAGAGAGTTGTAGACACACAGAGAGTTGCAGACACACAGAGAGTTGCAGACACACAGAGAGTTGCAGACACACAGAGAGTTGCAGACACACAGAGAGTTGTAGACACATAGAGAGTTGTAGACACACAGAGAGTTGCAGACACACAGAGAGTTGCAGACACACAGAGAGTTGTAGACACACAGAGAGTTGCAGACACACAGAGAGTTGTAGACACACAGAGAGTTGTAGACACACAGAGAGTTGCAGACACACAGAGAGTTGTAGACACACAGAGAGTTGCAGACACACAGAGAGTTGTAGACACACAGAGAGTTGTAGACACACAGAGAGTTGCAGACACACAGAGAGTTGTAGACACACACAGAGTTGCAGACACACACAGAGTTGCAGACACACACAGAGAGTTGTAGACAGAGTGTTACCTGCGGCATCGTGGAGACCCTGCTGCAGCAGACTGACTCTCTGGGCGATACTCAGAGCTCTGATGTGGACCTTGTCTGCCAGAACCTGACACACACACACACACACACACACACACACAGCCATTAAAAGTTTCCATTTCAGCTGGTTAAGGTTTGTAAGGCCAGGTCAGGTCAGTACCTGGTAAGCCAGTTTGCGGACACTCTCCTTGACGTCCCTGGTGCGTTTCAGTATCTTGGGGAGGGTGACAGAGGACGGGGCGATGCAGGACAGAACGGCTCGACGAACCTCTGGGTTGGAATCATTCTCCAAGATCAACAGATAGGCTGGAAGAGAGGAGAGAGAGTTGTGTGTGAACGGACCTTTACCAGTTGTGGTTCTGTGGTTCCTGTAGTCTAGCCATGGCCAGAGAGGCCTGGATCCTGACAGTGTATGATAGTATCAGTACCTTTAACAGTGGGACAGTTGTGGTTCTGTGGTTCCTGTAGTCTAGCCATGGCCAGAGAGGCCTGGATCCTGACAGTGTATGATAGTATCAGTACCTTTAACAGTGGGACAGTTGTGGTTCTGTGGTTCCTGTAGTCTAGCCATGGCCAGAGAGGCCTGGATCCTGACAGTGTATGATAGTATCAGTACCTTTAACAGTGGGACAGTTGTGGTTCTGTGGTTCCTGTAGTCTAGCCATGGCCAGAGAGGCCTGGATCCTGACAGTGTATGATAGTATCAGTACCTTTAACAGTGGGACAGTTGTGGTTCTGTGGTTCCTGTAGTCTAGCCATGGCCAGAGAGGCCTGGATCCTGACAGTGTATGATAGTATCAGTACCTTTAACAGTGGGACAGTTGTGGTTCTGTGGTTCCTGTAGTCTAGCCATGGCCAGAGAGGCCTGGATCCTGACAGTGTATGATAGTATCAGTACCTTTAACAGTGGGACAGTTGTGGTTCTGTGGTTCCTGTAGTCTAGCCATGGCCAGAGAGGCCTGGATCCTGACAGTGTATGATAGTATCAGTACCTTTAACAGTGGGACAGTTGTGGTTCTGTGGTTCCTGTAGTCTAGCCATGGCCAGAGAGGCCTGGATCCTGACAGTGTATGATAGTATCAGTACCTTTAACAGTGGGACAGTTGTGGTTCTGTGGTTCCTGTAGTCTAGCCATGGCCAGAGAGGCCTGGATCCTGACAGTGTATGATAGTATCAGTACCTTTAACAGTGGGACAGTTGTGGTTCTGTGGTTCCTGTAGTCTAGCCATGGCCAGAGAGGCCTGGATCCTGACGTTGGGGAACTTGTCTGTGACTCTGACCAGCATGGCCTGGTGGATACCGTCAAACAGGTCATCATCTATTTGGGCATTCTCCGCCATGCTGCCTAGCAACTTGTTGATCAGCTGACACACACAGAACCTCACTGCGTGGCTGTTGGCCTTGTGGGCCTGAGGGGGGGGGGGGCAGAGAAAGACAGTGGGTTAGCATCAATACCTTGACTACTGATATTATAGATGATGTCCTGGTCAGACATAGTGCTCTATCTCCGTCTAGTGATCCCATCAGAGTAGTGTTGTCATGACACCAGTATCACCATACAACAAAAACACAAAGCAGACTGAACTCTATGGTCCTTTAAGAACCTGCTTTATATCAGATATTGTGAGAGTGTGTGTCCCAAATGACACCCTATTCACTTAAAAGGGGAACTACTAACATATAGGCTTGGGCAGCATGCAGACTGTCCTCCCGACCTTGTGGCATCACGGGATATTCTGTAACACTGGCACTGAACACACGTGGCGCTATTTTCCATCTAAGATTAGCAACGCTAACAAGTACATATAAAATCTCATATTAAATGCTAGCTAAATGCTAACGATTTTATAAAGTCTATTGCAGGACAGACATCCCAGCTCATAAATGTATACAAGTAACTCAGATTCTACTCAGTTTGATGCAAAACACAAAACAAACAGACAGCAGGGATCCTCTGTTGTTACCAAGAGAAGCTAGATCACAAGAAGCTAACCTCACTGTCTGATGTTATCTAAATACATCTGGATAACAACCTGACCAGACATCTTTAACCATTATCACGTCACACTGTCTGATGTTATCTAAATACATCTGGATAACAACCTGACCAGACATCTTTAACCATTATCACGTCACACTGTCTGATGTTACCTAAATACATCTGGATAACAACCTGACCAGACATCTTTAACCATTATCACGTCACACTGTCTGATGTTATCTAAATAAATCTGGATAACAACCTGTCCAGACATCTTTAACCATTATCACGTCACACTGTCTGATGTTACCTAAATACATCTGGATAACAACCTGACCAGACATCTTTAACCATTATCACGTCACACTGTCTGATGTTATCTAAATAAATCTGGATAACAACCTGTCCAGACATCTTTAACCATTATCACGTCACACTGTCTGATGTTATCTAAATAACAACCTGTCCAGACATCTTTAACCATTATCACGTCACACTGTCTGATGTTATCTAAATACATCTGGATAACAACCTGACCAGACATCTTTAACCATTATCACGTCACACTGTCTGATGTTATCTAAATAAATCTGGATAACAACCTGTCCAGACATCTTTAACCATTATCACGTCACACTGTCTGATGTTATCTAAATAACAACCTGACCAGACATCTTTAACCATTATCACGTCACACTGTCTGATGTTATCTAAATAAATCTGGATAACAACCTGACCAGACATCTTTAACCATTATCACGTCACACTGTCTGATGTTATCTAAATAAATCTGGATAACAACCTGACCAGACATCTTTAACCATTATCACGTCACACTGTCTGATGTTATCTAAATACATCTGGATAACAACCTGACCAGACATCTTTAACCATTATCACGTCACACTGTCTGATGTTACCTAAATACATCTGGATAACAACCTGACCAGACATCTTTAACCATTATCACGTCACACTGTCTGATGTTACCTAAATACATCTGGATAACAACCTGACCAGACATCTTTAACCATTATCACGTCACACTGTCTGATGTTACCTAAATACATCTGGATAACAACCTGACCAGACATCTTTAACCATTATCACGTCACACTGTCTGATGTTACCTAAATACATCTGGATAACAACCTGACCAGACATCTTTAACCATTATCACGTCACACTGTCTGATGTTACCTAAATACATCTGGATAACAACCTGACCAGACATCTTTAACCATTATCACGTCACACTGTCTGATGTTACCTAAATAAATCTGGATAACAACCTGACCAGACATCTTTAACCATTATCACGTCACACTGTCTGATGTTATCTAAATAACAACCTGACCAGACATCTTTAACCATTATCACGTCACACTGTCTGATGTTATCTAAATACATTTGGATAACAACCTGACCAGACATCTTTAACCATTATCACGTCACACTGTCTGATGTTATCTAAATACATTTGGATAACAACCTGACCAGACATCTTTAACCATTATCACGTCACACTGTCTGATGTTATCTAAATATATTTGGATAACAACCTGACCAGACATCTTTAACCATTATCACGTCACACTGTCTGATGTTATCTAAATAACAACCTGACCAGACATCTTTAACCATTATCACGTCACACTGTCTGATGTTATCTAAATATATTTGGATAACAACCTGACCAGACATCTTTAACCATTATCACGTCACACTGTCTGATGTTATCTAAATAAATCTGGATAACAACCTGACCAGACATCTTTAACCATTATCAC
>JAKYLM010000196.1:0-85000 GCA_023634145.1 Thymallus thymallus | reverse complement strand
CGGCCTATTATTATACTGTGAAGCCCCGCCGCCCCGATTGCCGTCGTCGTCGTAGTCGTCGCCGCCGTCGTCGTCGCCGCAGCAGGGCACCGAGGACCATTCGATTTGGCCGTTTCTCGACACGAAAGTCTCTCTTTCCACTCGAGGGATGTCATGTTGTTGTTGTTGTTGTTGTTGGTGTTGTCGTCGGCGGCGGCTGAGGCTGCGGTCTCCTCGCTCTGCTTCTGCTTCTTCGTCTCGCTCTGCTTCTGCTTCTTCGTCTCGCTCTGCTTCTGCTTCTGCTTCTTCGTCTCGCTCTGCTTCTGCGTCTTCGTCTCGCTCTGCTTCTGCTTCTTCGTCTCGTTCTTCTAAGGCTCCTCGTTCTCCTTCTTCTAACCCTTGGGCAGTGTCGTCGTCGTCGTCGTCGTCGTCGTCGTCGTCGTCGTCGTTGTCGTCGTCTGCCGGGTTGTATTCCTCACAATCTTCTTCTTCTGACGCCTCCTCAGCTTCCTCCTCTTCGCAGTCAAACTCTTCTTGGGAAAATATCTGTTCTATGACCTGTTTGGCGGTGAAACTACGACGAGGAACACTCATGGCTTAGTAGGCACCTAACCTAGGCTTGGGGAGCCCCCCCCCCCCCCCCCCTCCAAAGACCTCTCACCACGTCGGGACGTGTCTCGATGTTGCGGTGTCCTGCCGCCGCCGCCGCCGCCTCAGGCCTCTGCGGCTGCTGCTGCTGCAATATTTTATTAGTAGTATCTTGTTGTTTCCCTGCCTGCCTGCCCTGGGTCGTTTTGACCCTGACCTGGGCCGTTCTGACCCTCCTCAGAGGACAGGGGCCCCCGGCTGGGTTGGCCGCCACCACTCTCTCTAGCTAGCTAACACATTGCCTGCCTGCCCTGGGTCGTTTTGACCCTGACCTGGGTCGTTCTGACCCTCCTCAGAGGACAGGGGCCCCGGCTGGGTTGGCCGCCACCACTCTCTCTAGCTAGCTAACACATTGCCTGCCTGCCTGCCCTGGGTCGGGTTGACCCTGACCTGGGTCGTTTTGACACTCAGAGGACAGGGCCCCGGCTGGGTTGGCAGCTCCACAACCACCACCACCACCACCACCACCACCACCACAGCCGGGAGGACAACGGGTTATGCTTGACTAAAGGGATACGGGGGTGGGGCCCAGTGTTCACAGTCAAAGTAAAATTATTCTCAGTAGAAATAGGAGGAGAACCTTTTTTTTTTGCAAAGAAAACTAAACAAAACCAAAGAAAAGAAAGATAATAATACTATTATATAACAATACACTCCCTGGACTGGACCTGTGTATATCTATCACACAATAATACAACAACACCAACAACATGTATTCTCTGTCTAACGTCCTTCAGCAGCAGCGGCGGCGGCGGCAGCAGCAGCAGCAGCAGCAGCAGCGGCTGCTAGAGAGGCGAAAGAGGCAGTGCCCCAGGGAACAGAGTAGTCGGCAGCTCGATCCGCTGCTTGACAAGTGCCTCAGGGTCATGGGAATGCCCCAGTGTGCCGGCTTCTTTGTTGACGAACCCCAGCAGATGAGCTTCACCCGTTTCATCCGCATGCCTTTGGACAGGTACGAGGCCCTAGGGGATGTCTTTGTCGGGCGGTACGCACAACTGCTCGACAGGATCGAGGCTCTGTGTGCCAGCGCCTTCTCCATGCTCCTCCTCGATGATGGTGATGGTGATGACGATGACTTCAAGCCACCTGCCACGCCGGGCGCCTCAGACATCGATGAGCCTGAGCGAAATAGTCTTTCCCTGCTGCTGCTGAGGCCCAAAAGTTCAACGCGTTTGCCTGGCAACGACGGCGACAACGACGACGACGACGCAGAGTCCTTTGTTGGTGTTGTCGACGATGAGGAGCCTCCCGTGCCTCGCAGTACCAATGCTGCTGCTGCTGCTGCTGTTGCTGCTGCTGCTGTTGCTCCTCTACCACTACGACGACGCGCAGCAGCAGCAGCAGCAGCAGCAGGCAACTCGGACACCAACAACAAATCCCCCTTGATACTACCGCGCAGAGACTTTGTCAATCCTCTACTACGACGACGACGACGACGCGCAGCAGCAGCAGCAGGCAACTCTGACAGGAACAACAACAACAACAACAACAACAACAACAAATCCCCTTTGATACCGTGCAGAGACTTGGTCAATGTGTCTTTGGACGAGAACGGTCAGATGCTAGACGTCTGCCACCACCGGGTTGGCGAGTGCTCCCTGTTCTCTTGGGGGCCTGAGGAGGAGGAGGAGGAGAAGAAGAAGAAGAAGAAAAAGGACCACCGCCACCACCACGACGACGACGACGACGACGACGACAGCCCGTACTTTATCAAGAATACTCAGCAGCAGATGTAGCGTTTCCTATCCTCCCTCTACACTACTGGCTTCAGCGTCAAACAACACAGACGACACACTTGTCTTTCTAGGTGTCCTTCCTTCGGTGACAATTACCACCCAGCCGCCGCGCCGCCCATGGCCTAGTAGGAAGATGGGCATCGTGATCCCGGCTCCGCAAACCCATGGACATTGTGTCTACTTTCAACTACACCTATGTTGTTTTCAGCCAACTCTGTCGCATTTATTTCACACCATGTACCTTGTTCTACAATAAAGAAATAAAGAAAAGTCGAGTGGTTTCTCTCTCTCTCTCTCTCTCTCTACACCCAGAGTTTCTCTTTGGTTTTACCTTTTTATAACAACAACAACAACCTTACACGTTCGCTTTTGACACTTACTTTATTATTTGCCATACATACATACATACATACATACATGTAAGACAACAAGCCTACTAAACGGCTCCAGTGACTACCACTCTCTCTAACAAGTTAGCAGCCATGTGTGTTAGCCCAGGGTTGACACTCTAACATGGCAGGGTCATCCTGACCCAGACAGGGCAACGGGAGGGTTAAACAAATTCGAACATACAATGAGTAAAGCACTGACTTTTGAAATGATTGGAAACTTTATTGTTTGATTTCAACTGTGAAGTAATGCTTGAAACGGTTGAACTCTAAAATGAAATGAAATAATGTTTTGGGCCATTTAGTTCATACAGTGCTGTCTTTTGAATTGAAAAGAAACACTATTTAGGATGTATTTCAACTGCTGTAATAGTTGTGTATTTTGAACAGAGTAACAATAAACATTGTACAAAATCATGTTTTAGACAATAATGAAAGTAAAGCTAGTGAAGAACAAAGCTTTGAAATGATAGGAGTCTTTATTGTTTGTTTTCAACTGTGAAGTAAAGCTTGAAACAGTTGACCTCTAACATGAACTGAAATAATGCTGTAGGCCATTTAGAACATAGCGTGCTCTCTTTTGAATTGAAAATAAACACTATTTAGGATGTATTTCAACTGCTGTAATAGTTGTGTCTTTTGAACAGAGTAACAATAAACATTGTACAAAATCATGTTTTAGACAATAAGGAAAGTACAGCTAGTGAAGAACAAAGCTTTGAAATGATAGGAGTCTTTATTGTTTGTTTTCAACTGTGAAGTAAAGCTTGAAACAGTTGACCTCTAATATGAACTGAAATAATGCTGTAGGCCATTTAGAACATAGCGTGCTCTCTTTTGAATTGAAAATAAACACTATTTAGGATGAATTTCAACTGCTGTAATTTTTTGTCTTTTGAACATAGTTTCAACAAACATTGTACAAAATCATGTTTTTGACAGTTACAAAAATACAACTAGTAAAGCAATGACTTTTGAAATGATAAAAGACACTATTGTTTGATTTCAACTGTGAAGCAAAGCTTGAAACAGTTGAACTCTAACAAGAAATGAAATAATGTTTTAGGCCATTTAGTTCATACAGTGCTGTCTTTTGAATTGAAGTGAAACACTATTTAGGATGTATTTCAACTAATGTAATAGTTGTGTCTTTTGAACAGAGTTTCAATAAACATCGTACAAAATAATGTTTTTGACAGTTACGAAAATACAACTAGTAAAGCAATGACTTTTGAAATGATAAATGACACTATTGTTTGATTTCAACTGTGAAGCAAAGCTTGAAACAGTTGACCTCTAAATTGAAATGAAATAATGCTGTAGGCCATTTAGAACATAGCGTGCTCTCTTTTGAATTGAAAATAAACACTATTTAGGATGTATTTCAACTGCTGTAAGTTTTTGTCTTTTGAACAGTTTCAATAAATGTTGTACAAAATCATGTTTTTGACAGTTACGAACAATACAACGAGTAAAGCACTGAACTTTGAAATAATAGGAGACACATTGTTTGATTTCAACAGTGAAGCAAAGCTTGAAGCAGTTGAACTCTAACAAGAAATGAAATAATGTTTTAGGCCATTTAGTTCATACATTGCTGTCTTTTGAATTGTAAAGAAACACTATTTAAGTTGAATTTCAACTGCTGAAATAAATGTGTCTTTTGAACAGAGTTTCAATAAACATTGTACAAAATCATGTTTTTGACAGTTACGAAAATACAGCTAGTAAAGCAATGACTTTTGAAATGATGAATGACACTATTGTTTGATTTCAACTGTGAAGCAAAGCTTGAATCAGTTGACCTCTAAATTGAAATGAAATAATGCTGTAGGCCATTAAGAACATAGCGTGCTCTCTTTTGAATTGAAAATAAACACTATTTAGGATGTATTTCAACTGCTGTAAGTTTTTGTCTTTTGAACAGAGTTTCAATAAATATTGTACAAAATCATGTTTTTGACAGTTACGAACAATACAACGAGTAAAGCACTGAACTTTGAAATTATAGGAGACACATTGTTTGATTTCAACTGTGAAGCAAAGCTTGAAACAGTTGACCTCTAACAAGAAATGAAATAATGTTTTAGGCCATTTAGTTCATACGGTGCTGTCTTTTGAATTGAAGAGAAACACTATTTAGGATGTATTTCAACTGCTGTAATGGTTGTGTCTTTTGAAAAGAGTTTCGATAAACATTATACAAAATCATGTTTTAAACAAATTCGAACATACAATGAGTAAAGCACTGACTTTTGAAATGATTGGAAACTTTATTGTTTGATTTCAACTGTGAAGTAAAGCTTGAAACGGTTGACCTCTAAAATGAAATGAAATAATGTTTTGGGCCATTTAGTTCATACGGTGCTGTCTTTTGAATTGAAAAGAAACACTATTTAGGATGTATTTCAACTGCTGTAATAGTTGTGTCTTTTGAACAGAGTAACAATAAACATTGTACAAAATCATGTTTTAGACAATAATGAAAGTAAAGCTAGTGAAGAACAAAGCTTTGAAATGATAGGAGTCTTTATTGTTTGTTTTCAACTGTGAAGTAAAGCTTGAAACAGTTGACCTCTAACATGAACTGAAATAATGCTGTAGGCCATTTAGAACATAGCGTGCTCTCTTTTGAATTGAAAATAAACACTATTTAGGATGTATTTCAACTGCTGTAATAGTTGTGTCTTTTGAACAGAGTAACAATAAACATTGTACAAAATCATGTTTTAGACAATAAGGAAAGTACAGCTAGTGAAGAACAAAGCTTTGAAATGATAGGAGTCTTTATTGTTTGTTTTCAACTGTGAAGTAAAGCTTGAAACAGTTGACCTCTAACATGAACTGAAATAATGCTGTAGGCCATTTAGAACATAGCGTGTTCTCTTTTGAAATGAAAATAAACACTATTTAGGATGAATTTCAACTGCTGTAATTTTTAGTCTTTTGAACATAGTTTCAACAAACATTGTACAAAATCATGTTTTTGACAGTTACGAAAATACAACTAGTAAAGCAATGACTTTTGAAATGATAAAAGACACTATTGTTTGATTTCAACTGTGAAGCAAAGCTTGAAACAGTTGAACTCTAACAAGAAATTAAATAATGTTTTAGGCCATTTAGTTCATACAGTGCTGTCTTTTGAATTGAAGAGAAACACTATTTAGGATGTATTTCAACTAATGTAATAGTTTTGTCTTTTGAACAGAGTTTCAATAAACATCGTACAAAATCATGTTTTTGACAGTTACGAAAATACAACTAGTAAAGCAATGACTTTTGAAATGATAAATGACACTATTGTTTGATTTCAACTGTGAAGCAAAGCTTGAAACAGTTGACCTCTAAATTGAAATGAAATATTGCTGTAGGCCATTTAGAACATAGCGTGCTCTCTTTTGAATTGAAAATAAACAATATTTAGGATGTATTTCAACTGCTGTAAGTTTTTGTCTTTTGAACAGAGTTTCAATAAATATTGTACAAAATCATGTTTTTGACAGTTACGAACAATACAACGAGTAAAGCACTGAACTTTGAAATAATAGGAGACACATTGTTTGATTTCAACTGTGAAGCAAAGCTTGAAACAGTTGAACTCTAACAAGAAATGAAATAATGTTTTAGGCCATTTAGTTCATATAGTGCTGTCTTTTGAATTGAAAAGAAACACTATTTAGGATGTATTTCAACTGCTGTAATAGTTTTGTCTTTTGAACATAGTTTCAACAAACATTGTACAAAATCATGTTTTTGACAGTTACGAAAATACAACAAGTAAAGCAATTACTTTTGAAATGATAAATGACACTATTGTTTGATTTCAACTGTGAAGCAAAGCTTGAAACAGTTGACCTCTAAATTGAAATGAAATAATGCTGTAGGCCATTTAGAACATAGTGTGCTCTCTTTTGAATTGAAAATAAACACTATTTAGGATGTATTTCAACTGCTGTAAGTTTTTGTCTTTTGAACAGTTTCAATAAATATTGTACAAAATCATGTTTTTGACAGTTACGAACAATACAACGAGTAAAGCACTGAACTTTGAAATAATAGGAGACACATTGTTTGATTTCAACTGTGAAGCAAAGCTTGAAACAGTTGAACTATAACAAGAAATGAAATAATGTTTTAGGCCATTTAGTTCATACATTGCTGTCTTTTGAATTGTAAAGAAACACTATTTAAGTTGAATTTCAACTGCTGTAATAAATGTGTCTTTTGAACAGAGTTTCAATAAACATTGTACAAAATCATGTTTTTGACAGTTACGAAAATACAGCTAGTAAAGCAATGACTTTTGAAATGATGAATGGCACTATTGTTTGATTTCAACTGTGAAGCAAAGCTTGAATCAGTCGACCTCTAAATTGAAATGAAATAATGCTGTAGGCCATTAAGAACATAGCGTGCTCTCTTTTGAATTGAAAATAAACACTATTTAGGATGTATTTCAACTGCTGTAATTTTTCTCTTTTGAACATAGTTTCAATAAACATTGTACAAAATCATGTTTTAGACAGTTACGAAAATACAACTAGTAAAGCAATGACTTTTGAAATGATAAAAGACACTATTGTTTGATTTCAACTGTGAAGCAAAGCTTGAAACAGTTGAACTCTAACAAGAAATTAAATAATGTTTTAGGCCATTTAGTTCATACAGTGCTGTCTTTTGAATTGAAGAAAAACACTATTTAGGATTTATTTCAACTGCTGTAATAGTTGTGTCTATTGAACAGAGTAACAATAAACATTGTACAAAATCATGTTTTAGACAATAATGAAAGTACAGCTAGTGAAGAACAAAGGTTTGAAATGATAGGAGTCTTTATTGTTTGTTTTCAACTGTGAAGTAAAGCTTGAAACAGTTGACCTCTAACATGAACTGAAATAATGCTGTAGGCCATTTAGAACATAGCGTGCTCTCTTTTGAATTGAAAATAAACACTATTTAGGATGAATTTCAACTGCTGTAATTTTTTGTCTTTTGAACAGTTTCAATAAATATTTTAAAAAATCATGTTTTAGACAATAACGAACAATACAACGAGTAAAGCACTGACGTTTGAAATGATTGGAAACTTTATTGTTTGATTTCAACTGTGAAGTAATGCTTGAAACGGTTGACCTCTAAAATGAAATGAAATAATGTTTTTGGCAATTTAGTTCATACAGTGCTGTCTTTTGAATTGAAAAGAAACACTATTTAGGATGTATTTCAACTGCTGTAATAGTTTTGTCTTTTGAACATAGTTTCAACAAACATTGTACAAAATCATGTTTTTGACAGTTACGAAAATACAACTAGTAAAGCAATGACTTTTGAAATGATAAAAGACACTATTGTTTGATTTCAACTGTGAAGCAAAGCTTGAAACAGTTGACCTCTAAATTGAAATGAAATAATGCTGTAGGCCATTTAGAACATAGCGTGCTCTCTTTTGAATTGAAAATAAACACTATTTAGGATGTATTTCAACTGCTGTAAGTTTTTGTCTTTTGAACAGTTTCAATGAATGTTGTACAAAATCATGTTTTTGACAGTTACGAACAATACAACGAGTAAAGCACTGAACTTTGAAATAATAGGAGACACATTGTTTGATTTCAACAGTGAAGCAAAGCTTGAAGCAGTTGAACTCTAACAAGAAATGAAATAATGTTTTAGGCCATTTAGTTCATACATTGCTGTCTTTTGAATTGTAAAGAAACACTATTTAAGTTGAATTTCAACTGCTGAAATAAATTCGTCTTTTGAACAGAGTTTCAATAAACATTGTACAAAATCATGTTTTTGACAGTTACGAAAATACAGCTAGTAAAGCAATGACTTTTGAAATGATGAATGACACTATTGTTTGATTTCAACTGTGAAGCAAAGCTTGAATCAGTTGACCTCTAAATTGAAATGAAATAATGCTGTAGGCCATTAAGAACATAGCGTGCTCTCTTTTGAATTGAAAATAAACACTATTTAGGATGTATTTCAACTGCTGTAAGTTTTTGTCTTTTGAACAGAGTTTCAATAAATATTGTACAAAATCATGTTTTTGACAGTTACGAACAATACAACGAGTAAAGCACTGAACTTTGAAATAATAGGAGACACATTGTTTGATTTCAACAGTGAAGCAAAGCTTGAAGCAGTTGAACTCTAACAAGAAATGAAATAATGTTTTAGGCCATTTAGTTCATACATTGCTGTCTTTTGAATTGTAAAGAAACACTATTTAAGTTGAATTTCAACTGCTGAAATAAATGTGTCTTTTGAACAGAGTTTCAATAAACATTGTACAAAATCATGTTTTTGACAGTTACGAAAATACAGCTAGTAAAGCAATGACTTTTGAAATGATGAATGACACTATTGTTTGATTTCAACTGTGAAGCAAAGCTTGAATCAGTTGACCTCTAAATTGAAATGAAATAATGCTGTAGGCCATTAAGAACATAGCGTGCTCTCTTTTGAATTGAAAATAAACACTATTTAGGATGTATTTCAACTGCTGTAAGTTTTTGTCTTTTGAACAGAGTTTCAATAAATATTGTACAAAATCATGTTTTTGACAGTTACGAACAATACAACGAGTAAAGCACTGAACTTTGAAATTATAGGAGACACATTGTTTGATTTCAACTGTGAAGCAAAGCTTGAAACAGTTGACCTCTAACAAGAAATGAAATAATGTTTTAGGCCATTTAGTTCATACGGTGCTGTCTTTTGAATTGAAGAGAAACACTATTTAGGATGTATTTCAACTGCTGTAATGGTTGTGTCTTTTGAAAAGAGTTTCGATAAACATTATACAAAATCATGTTTTAAACAAATTCGAACATACAATGAGTAAAGCACTGACTTTTGAAATGATTGGAAACTTTATTGTTTGATTTCAACTGTGAAGTAAAGCTTGAAACGGTTGACCTCTAAAATGAAATGAAATAATGTTTTGGGCCATTTAGTTCATACGGTGCTGTCTTTTGAATTGAAAAGAAACACTATTTAGGATGTATTTCAACTGCTGTAATAGTTGTGTCTTTTGAACAGAGTAACAATAAACATTGTACAAAATCATGTTTTAGACAATAATGAAAGTAAAGCTAGTGAAGAACAAAGCTTTGAAATGATAGGAGTCTTTATTGTTTGTTTTCAACTGTGAAGTAAAGCTTGAAACAGTTGACCTCTAACATGAACTGAAATAATGCTGTAGGCCATTTAGAACATAGCGTGCTCTCTTTTGAATTGAAAATAAACACTATTTAGAATGTATTTCAACTGCTGTAATAGTTGTGTCTTTTGAACAGAGTAACAATAAACATTGTACAAAATCATGTTTTAGACAATAAGGAAAGTACAGCTAGTGAAGAACAAAGCTTTGAAATGATAGGAGTCTTTATTGTTTGTTTTCAACTGTGAAGTAAAGCTTGAAACAGTTGACCTCTAACATGAACTGAAATAATGCTGTAGGCCATTTAGAACATAGCGTGTTCTCTTTTGAAATGAAAATAAACACTATTTAGGATGAATTTCAACTGCTGTAATTTTTAGTCTTTTGAACATAGTTTCAACAAACATTGTACAAAATCATGTTTTTGACAGTTACGAAAATACAACTAGTAAAGCAATGACTTTTGAAATGATAAAAGACACTATTGTTTGATTTCAACTGTGAAGCAAAGCTTGAAACAGTTGAACTCTAACAAGAAATGAAATAATGTTTTAGGCCATTTAGTTCATATAGTGCTGTCTTTTGAATTGAAAAGAAACACTATTTAGGATGTATTTCAACTGCTGTAATAGTTTTGTCTTTTGAACATAGTTTCAACAAACATTGTACAAAATCATGTTTTTGACAGTTACGAAAATACAACAAGTAAAGCAATTACTTTTGAAATGATAAATGACACTATTGTTTGATTTCAACTGTGAAGCAAAGCTTGAAACAGTTGACCTCTAAATTGAAATGAAATAATGCTGTAGGCCATTTAGAACATAGTGTGCTCTCTTTTGAATTGAAAATAAACACTATTTAGGATGTATTTCAACTGCTGTAAGTTTTTGTCTTTTGAACAGTTTCAATAAATATTGTACAAAATCATGTTTTTGACAGTTACGAACAATACAACGAGTAAAGCACTGAACTTTGAAATAATAGGAGACACATTGTTTGATTTCAACTGTGAAGCAAAGCTTGAAACAGTTGACCTCTAACAAGAAATGAAATAATGTTTTAGGCCATTTAGTTCATACGGTGCTGTCTTTTGAATTGAAGAGAAACACTATTTAGGATGTATTTCAACTGCTGTAATGGTTGTGTCTTTTGAAAAGAGTTTCGATAAACATTATACAAAATCATGTTTTAAACAAATTCGAACATACAATGAGTAAAGCACTGACTTTTGAAATGATTGGAAACTTTATTGTTTGATTTCAACTGTGAAGTAAAGCTTGAAACGGTTGACCTCTAAAATGAAATGAAATAATGTTTTGGGCCATTTAGTTCATACGGTGCTGTCTTTTGAATTGAAAAGAAACACTATTTAGGATGTATTTCAACTGCTGTAATAGTTGTGTCTTTTGAACAGAGTAACAATAAACATTGTACAAAATCATGTTTTAGACAATAATGAAAGTAAAGCTAGTGAAGAACAAAGCTTTGAAATGATAGGAGTCTTTATTGTTTGTTTTCAACTGTGAAGTAAAGCTTGAAACAGTTGACCTCTAACATGAACTGAAATAATGCTGTAGGCCATTTAGAACATAGCGTGCTCTCTTTTGAATTGAAAATAAACACTATTTAGAATGTATTTCAACTGCTGTAATAGTTGTGTCTTTTGAACAGAGTAACAATAAACATTGTACAAAATCATGTTTTAGACAATAAGGAAAGTACAGCTAGTGAAGAACAAAGCTTTGAAATGATAGGAGTCTTTATTGTTTGTTTTCAACTGTGAAGTAAAGCTTGAAACAGTTGACCTCTAACATGAACTGAAATAATGCTGTAGGCCATTTAGAACATAGCGTGTTCTCTTTTGAAATGAAAATAAACACTATTTAGGATGAATTTCAACTGCTGTAATTTTTAGTCTTTTGAACATAGTTTCAACAAACATTGTACAAAATCATGTTTTTGACAGTTACGAAAATACAACTAGTAAAGCAATGACTTTTGAAATGATAAAAGACACTATTGTTTGATTTCAACTGTGAAGCAAAGCTTGAAACAGTTGAACTCTAACAAGAAATGAAATAATGTTTTAGGCCATTTAGTTCATATAGTGCTGTCTTTTGAATTGAAAAGAAACACTATTTAGGATGTATTTCAACTGCTGTAATAGTTTTGTCTTTTGAACATAGTTTCAACAAACATTGTACAAAATCATGTTTTTGACAGTTACGAAAATACAACAAGTAAAGCAATTACTTTTGAAATGATAAATGACACTATTGTTTGATTTCAACTGTGAAGCAAAGCTTGAAACAGTTGACCTCTAAATTGAAATGAAATAATGCTGTAGGCCATTTAGAACATAGTGTGCTCTCTTTTGAATTGAAAATAAACACTATTTAGGATGTATTTCAACTGCTGTAAGTTTTTGTCTTTTGAACAGTTTCAATAAATATTGTACAAAATCATGTTTTTGACAGTTACGAACAATACAACGAGTAAAGCACTGAACTTTGAAATAATAGGAGACACATTGTTTGATTTCAACTGTGAAGCAAAGCTTGAAACAGTTGAACTATAACAAGAAATGAAATAATGTTTTAGGCCATTTAGTTCATACATTGCTGTCTTTTGAATTGTAAAGAAACACTATTTAAGTTGAATTTCAACTGCTGTAATAAATGTGTCTTTTGAACAGAGTTTCAATAAACATTGTACAAAATCATGTTTTTGACAGTTACGAAAATACAGCTAGTAAAGCAATGACTTTTGAAATGATGAATGGCACTATTGTTTGATTTCAACTGTGAAGCAAAGCTTGAATCAGTCGACCTCTAAATTGAAATGAAATAATGCTGTAGGCCATTAAGAACATAGCGTGCTCTCTTTTGAATTGAAAATAAACACTATTTAGGATGTATTTCAACTGCTGTAATTTTTCTCTTTTGAACATAGTTTCAATAAACATTGTACAAAATCATGTTTTAGACAGTTACGAAAATACAACTAGTAAAGCAATGACTTTTGAAATGATAAAAGACACTATTGTTTGATTTCAACTGTGAAGCAAAGCTTGAAACAGTTGAACTCTAACAAGAAATGAAATAATGTTTTAGGCCATTTAGTTCATACAGTGCTGTCTTTTGAATTGAAGAAAAACACTATTTAGGATTTATTTCAACTGCTGTAATAGTTGTGTCTATTGAACAGAGTAACAATAAACATTGTACAAAATCATGTTTTAGACAATAATGAAAGTACAGCTAGTGAAGAACAAAGGTTTGAAATGATAGGAGTCTTTATTGTTTGTTTTCAACTGTGAAGTAAAGCTTGAAACAGTTGACCTCTAACATGAACTGAAATAATGCTGTAGGCCATTTAGAACATAGCGTGCTCTCTTTTGAATTGAAAATAAACACTATTTAGGATGAATTTCAACTGCTGTAATTTTTTGTCTTTTGAACAGTTTCAATAAATATTTTAAAAAATCATGTTTTAGACAATAACGAACAATACAACGAGTAAAGCACTGACGTTTGAAATGATTGGAAACTTTATTGTTTGATTTCAACTGTGAAGTAATGCTTGAAACGGTTGACCTCTAAAATGAAATGAAATAATGTTTTTGGCAATTTAGTTCATACAGTGCTGTCTTTTGAATTGAAAAGAAACACTATTTAGGATGTATTTCAACTGCTGTATTAGTTTTGTCTTTTGAACATAGTTTCAACAAACATTGTACAAAATCATGTTTTTGACAGTTACGAAAATACAACTAGTAAAGCAATGACTTTTGAAATGATAAAAGACACTATTGTTTGATTTCAACTGTGAAGCAAAGCTTGAAACAGTTGACCTCTAAATTGAAATGAAATAATGCTGTAGGCCATTTAGAACATAGCGTGCTCTCTTTTGAATTGAAAATAAACACTATTTAGGATGTATTTCAACTGCTGTAAGTTTTTGTCTTTTGAACAGTTTCAATAAATGTTGTACAAAATCATGTTTTTGACAGTTACGAACAATACAACGAGTAAAGCACTGAACTTTGAAATAATAGGAGACACATTGTTTGATTTCAACAGTGAAGCAAAGCTTGAAGCAGTTGAACTCTAACAAGAAATGAAATAATGTTTTATACCATTTAGTTCATACATTGCTGTCTTTTGAATTGTAAAGAAACACTATTTAAGTTGAATTTCAACTGCTGAAATAAATGTGTCTTTTGAACAGAGTTTCAATAAACATTGTACAAAATCATGTTTTTGACAGTTACGAAAATACAGCTAGTAAAGCAATGACTTTTGAAATGATGAATGACACTATTGTTTGATTTCAACTGTGAAGCAAAGCTTGAATCAGTTGACCTCTAAATTGAAATGAAATAATGCTGTAGGCCATTAAGAACATAGCGTGCTCTCTTTTGAATTGAAAATAAACACTATTTAGGATGTATTTCAACTGCTGTAAGTTTTTGTCTTTTGAACAGAGTTTCAATAAATATTGTACAAAATCATGTTTTTGACAGTTACGAACAATACAACGAGTAAAGCACTGAACTTTGAAATTATAGGAGACACATTGTTTGATTTCAACTGTGAAGCAAAGCTTGAAACAGTTGACCTCTAACAAGAAATGAAATAATGTTTTAGGCCATTTAGTTCATACGGTGCTGTCTTTTGAATTGAAGAGAAACACTATTTAGGATGTATTTCAACTGCTGTAATGGTTGTGTCTTTTGAAAAGAGTTTCGATAAACATTATACAAAATCATGTTTTAAACAAATTCGAACATACAATGAGTAAAGCACTGACTTTTGAAATGATTGGAAACTTTATTGTTTGATTTCAACTGTGAAGTAAAGCTTGAAACGGTTGACCTCTAAAATGAAATGAAATAATGTTTTGGGCCATTTAGTTCATACAGTGCTGTCTTTTGAATTGAAAAGAAACACTATTTAGGATGTATTTCAACTGCTGTAATAGTTGTGTCTTTTGAACAGAGTAACAATAAACATTGTACAAAATCATGTTTTAGACAATAATGAAAGTAAAGCTAGTGAAGAACAAAGCTTTGAAATGATAGGAGTCTTTATTGTTTGTTTTCAACTGTGAAGTAAAGCTTGAAACAGTTGACCTCTAACATGAACTGAAATAATGCTGTAGGCCATTTAGAACATAGCGTGCTCTCTTTTGAATTGAAAATAAACACTATTTAGGATGTATTTCAACTGCTGTAATAGTTGTGTCTTTTGAACAGAGTAACAATAAACATTGTACAAAATCATGTTTTAGACAATAAGGAAAGTACAGCTAGTGAAGAACAAAGCTTTGAAATGATAGGAGTCTTTATTGTTTGTTTTCAACTGTGAAGTAAAGCTTGAAACAGTTGACCTCTAACATGAACTGAAATAATGCTGTAGGCCATTTAGAACATAGCGTGCTCTCTTTTGAAATGAAAATAAACACTATTTAGGATGAATTTCAACTGCTGTAATTTTTAGTCTTTTGAACATAGTTTCAACAAACATTGTACAAAATCATGTTTTTGACATTTACGAAAATACAACTAGTAAAGCAATGACTTTTGAAATGATAAAAGACACTATTGTTTGATTTCAACTGTGAAGCAAAGCTTGAAACAGTTGAACTCTAACAAGAAATTAAATAATGTTTTAGGCCATTTAGTTCATACAGTGCTGTCTTTTGAATTGAAGAGAAACACTATTTAGGATGTATTTCAACTAATGTAATAGTTGTGTCTTTTGAACAGAGTTTCAATAAACATCGTACAAAATCATGTTTTTGACAGTTACGAAAATACAACTAGTAAAGCAATGACTTTTGAAATGATAAATGACACTATTGTTTGATTTCAACTGTGTAGCAAAGCTTGAAACAGTTGACCTCTAAATTGAAATGAAATAATGCTGTAGGCCATTTAGAACATAGCGTGCTCTCTTTTGAATTGAAAATAAACAATATTTAGGATGTATTTCAACTGCTGTAAGTTTTTGTCTTTTGAACAGAGTTTCAATAAATATTGTACAAAATCATGTTTTTGACAGTTACGAACAATACAACGAGTAAAGCACTGAACTTTGAAATAATAGGAGACACATTGTTTGATTTCAACTGTGAAGCAAAGCTTGAAACAGTTGAACTCTAACAAGAAATGAAATAATGTTTTAGGCCATTTAGTTCATACATTGCTGTCTTTTGAATTGTAAAGAAACACTATTTAAGTTGAATTTCAACTGCTGTAATAAATGTGTCTTTTGAACAGAGTTTCAATAAACATTGTACAAAATCATGTTTTTGACAGTTACGAAAATACAGCTAGTAAAGGAATGACTTTTGAAATGATGAATGACTCTATTGTTTGATTTCAACTGTGAAGCAAAGCTTGAATCAGTTGACCTCTAAATTGAAATGAAATAATGCTGTAGGCCATTAAGAACATAGCGTGCTCTCTTTTGAATTGAAAATAAACACTATTTAGGATGTATTTCAACTGCTGTAAGTTTTTGTCTTTTGAACAGAGTTTCAATAAATATTGTACAAAATCATGTTTTTGACAGTTACGAACAATACAACGAGTAAAGCACTGAACTTTGAAATTATAGGAGACACATTGTTTGATTTCAACTGTGAAGCAAAGCTTGAAACAGTTGAACTCTAACAAGAAATGAAATAATGTTTTAGGCCATTTAGTTCATACGGTGCTGTCTTTTGAATTGAAGAGAAACACTATTTAGGATGTATTTCAACTGCTGTAATGGTTGTGTCTTTTGAAAAGAGTTTCGATAAACATTATACAAAATCATGTTTTAAACAAATTCGAACATACAATGAGTAAAGCACTGACTTTTGAAATGATTGGAAACTTTATTGTTTGATTTCAACTGTGAAGTAAAGCTTGAAACGGTTGACCTCTAAAATGAAATGAAATAATGTTTTGGGCCATTTAGTTCATACAGTGCTGTCTTTTGAATTGAAAAGAAACACTATTTAGGATGTATTTCAACTGCTGTAATAGTTGTGTCTTTTGAACAGAGTAACAATAAACATTGTACAAAATCATGTTTTAGACAATAAGGAAAGTACAGCTAGTGAAGAACAAAGCTTTGAAATGATAGGAGTCTTTATTGTTTGTTTTCAACTGTGAAGTAAAGCTTGAAACAGTTGACCTCTAACATGAACTGAAATAATGCTGTAGGCCATTTAGAACATAGCGTGCTCTCTTTTGAAATGAAAATAAACACTATTTAGGATGAATTTCAACTGCTGTAATTTTTAGTCTTTTGAACATAGTTTCAACAAACATTGTACAAAATCATGTTTTTGACATTTACGAAAATACAACTAGTAAAGCAATGACTTTTGAAATGATAAAAGACACTATTGTTTGATTTCAACTGTGAAGCAAAGCTTGAAACAGTTGAACTCTAACAAGAAATTAAATAATGTTTTAGGCCATTTAGTTCATACAGTGCTGTCTTTTGAATTGAAGAGAAACACTATTTAGGATGTATTTCAACTAATGTAATAGTTGTGTCTTTTGAACAGAGTTTCAATAAACATCGTACAAAATCATGTTTTTGACAGTTACGAAAATACAACTAGTAAAGCAATGACTTTTGAAATGATAAATGACACTATTGTTTGATTTCAACTGTGTAGCAAAGCTTGAAACAGTTGACCTCTAAATTGAAATGAAATAATGCTGTAGGCCATTTAGAACATAGCGTGCTCTCTTTTGAATTGAAAATAAACAATATTTAGGATGTATTTCAACTGCTGTAAGTTTTTGTCTTTTGAACAGAGTTTCAATAAATATTGTACAAAATCATGTTTTTGACAGTTACGAACAATACAACGAGTAAAGCACTGAACTTTGAAATAATAGGAGACACATTGTTTGATTTCAACTGTGAAGCAAAGCTTGAAACAGTTGAACTCTAACAAGAAATGAAATAATGTTTTAGGCCATTTAGTTCATACATTGCTGTCTTTTGAATTGTAAAGAAACACTATTTAAGTTGAATTTCAACTGCTGTAATAAATGTGTCTTTTGAACAGAGTTTCAATAAACATTGTACAAAATCATGTTTTTGACAGTTACGAAAATACAGCTAGTAAGGAATGACTTTTGAAATGATGAATGACTCTATTGTTTGATTTCAACTGTGAAGCAAAGCTTGAATCAGTTGACCTCTAAATTGAAATGAAATAATGCTGTAGGCCATTAAGAACATAGCGTGCTCTCTTTTGAATTGAAAATAAACACTATTTAGGATGTATTTCAACTGCTGTAAGTTTTTGTCTTTTGAACAGAGTTTCAATAAATATTGTACAAAATCATGTTTTTGACAGTTACGAACAATACAACGAGTAAAGCACTGAACTTTGAAATTATAGGAGACACATTGTTTGATTTCAACTGTGAAGCAAAGCTTGAAACAGTTGAACTCTAACAAGAAATGAAATAATGTTTTAGGCCATTTAGTTCATACGGTGCTGTCTTTTGAATTGAAGAGAAACACTATTTAGGATGTATTTCAACTGCTGTAATGGTTGTGTCTTTTGAAAAGAGTTTCGATAAACATTATACAAAATCATGTTTTAAACAAATTCGAATATACAATGAGTAAAGCACTGACTTTTGAAATGATTGGAAACTTTATTGTTTGATTTCAACTGTGAAGTAATGCTTGAAACGGTTGACCTCTAAAATGAAATGAAATAATGTTTTGGGCCATTTAGTTCATACAGTGCTGTATTTTGAATTGAAAAGAAACACTATTTAGGATGTATTTCAACTGCTGTAATAGTTGTGTCTTTTGAACAGAGTAACAATAAACATTGTACAAAATCATGTTTTAGACAATAATGAAAGTAAAGCTAGTGAAGAACAAAGCTTTGAAATGATAGGAGTCTTTATTGTTTGTTTTCAACTGTGAAGTAAAGCTTGAAACAGTTGACCTCTAACATGAACTGAAATAATGCTGTAGGCCATTTAGAACATAGCGTGCTCTCTTTTGAATTGAAAATAAACACTATTTAGGATGTATTTCAACTGCTGTAATAGTTGTGTCTTTTGAACAGAGTAACAATAAACATTGTACAAAATCATGTTTTAGACAATAAGGAAAGTACAGCTAGTGAAGAACAAAGCTTTGAAATGATAGGAGTCTTTATTGTTTGTTTTCAACTGTGAAGTAAAGCTTGAAACAGTTGACCTCTAACATGAACTGAAATAATGCTGTAGGCCATTTAGAACATAGCGTGCTCTCTTTTGAAATGAAAATAAACACTATTTAGGATGAATTTCAACTGCTGTAATTTTTAGTCTTTTGAACATAGTTTCAACAAACATTGTACAAAATCATGTTTTTGACATTTACGAAAATACAACTAGTAAAGCAATGACTTTTGAAATGATAAAAGACACTATTGTTTGATTTCAACTGTGAAGCAAAGCTTGAAACAGTTGAACTCTAACAAGAAATTAAATAATGTTTTAGGCCATTTAGTTCATACAGTGCTGTCTTTTGAATTGAAGAGAAACACTATTTAGGATGTATTTCAACTAATGTAATAGTTGTGTCTTTTGAACAGAGTTTCAATAAACATCGTACAAAATCATGTTTTTGACAGTTACGAAAATACAACTAGTAAAGCAATGACTTTTGAAATGATAAATGACACTATTGTTTGATTTCAACTGTGTAGCAAAGCTTGAAACAGTTGACCTCTAAATTGAAATGAAATAATGCTGTAGGCCATTTAGAACATAGCGTGCTCTCTTTTGAATTGAAAATAAACAATATTTAGGATGTATTTCAACTGCTGTAAGTTTTTGTCTTTTGAACAGAGTTTCAATAAATATTGTACAAAATCATGTTTTTGACAGTTACGAACAATACAACGAGTAAAGCACTGAACTTTGAAATAATAGGAGACACATTGTTTGATTTCAACTGTGAAGCAAAGCTTGAAACAGTTGAACTCTAACAAGAAATGAAATAATGTTTTAGGCCATTTAGTTCATACATTGCTGTCTTTTGAATTGTAAAGAAACACTATTTAAGTTGAATTTCAACTGCTGTAATAAATGTGTCTTTTGAACAGAGTTTCAATAAACATTGTACAAAATCATGTTTTTGACAGTTACGAAAATACAGCTAGTAAAGGAATGACTTTTGAAATGATGAATGACTCTATTGTTTGATTTCAACTGTGAAGCAAAGCTTGAATCAGTTGACCTCTAAATTGAAATGAAATAATGCTGTAGGCCATTAAGAACATAGCGTGCTCTCTTTTGAATTGAAAATAAACACTATTTAGGATGTATTTCAACTGCTGTAAGTTTTTGTCTTTTGAACAGAGTTTCAATAAATATTGTACAAAATCATGTTTTTGACAGTTACGAACAATACAACGAGTAAAGCACTGAACTTTGAAATTATAGGAGACACATTGTTTGATTTCAACTGTGAAGCAAAGCTTGAAACAGTTGAACTCTAACAAGAAATGAAATAATGTTTTAGGCCATTTAGTTCATACGGTGCTGTCTTTTGAATTGAAGAGAAACACTATTTAGGATGTATTTCAACTGCTGTAATAGTTGTGTCTTTTGAACAGAGTAACAATAAACATTGTACAAAATCATGTTTTAGACAATAATGAAAGTAAAGCTAGTGAAGAACAAAGCTTTGAAATGATAGGAGTCTTTATTGTTTGTTTTCAACTGTGAAGTAAAGCTTGAAACAGTTGACCTCTAACATGAACTGAAATAATGCTGTAGGCCATTTAGAACATAGCGTGCTCTCTTTTGAATTGAAAATAAACACTATTTAGGATGTATTTCAACTGCTGTAATAGTTGTGTCTTTTGAACAGAGTAACAATAAACATTGTACAAAATCATGTTTTAGACAATAAGGAAAGTACAGCTAGTGAAGAACAAAGCTTTGAAATGATAGGAGTCTTTATTGTTTGTTTTCAACTGTGAAGTAAAGCTTGAAACAGTTGACCTCTAACATGAACTGAAATAATGCTGTAGGCCATTTAGAACATAGCGTGCTCTCTTTTGAAATGAAAATAAACACTATTTAGGATGAATTTCAACTGCTGTAATTTTTAGTCTTTTGAACATAGTTTCAACAAACATTGTACAAAATCATGTTTTTGACATTTACGAAAATACAACTAGTAAAGCAATGACTTTTGAAATGATAAAAGACACTATTGTTTGATTTCAACTGTGAAGCAAAGCTTGAAACAGTTGAACTCTAACAAGAAATTAAATAATGTTTTAGGCCATTTAGTTCATACAGTGCTGTCTTTTGAATTGAAGAGAAACACTATTTAGGATGTATTTCAACTAATGTAATAGTTGTGTCTTTTGAACAGAGTTTCAATAAACATCGTACAAAATCATGTTTTTGACAGTTACGAAAATACAACTAGTAAAGCAATGACTTTTGAAATGATAAATGACACTATTGTTTGATTTCAACTGTGTAGCAAAGCTTGAAACAGTTGACCTCTAAATTGAAATGAAATAATGCTGTAGGCCATTTAGAACATAGCGTGCTCTCTTTTGAATTGAAAATAAACAATATTTAGGATGTATTTCAACTGCTGTAAGTTTTTGTCTTTTGAACAGAGTTTCAATAAATATTGTACAAAATCATGTTTTTGACAGTTACGAACAATACAACGAGTAAAGCACTGAACTTTGAAATAATAGGAGACACATTGTTTGATTTCAACTGTGAAGCAAAGCTTGAAACAGTTGAACTCTAACAAGAAATGAAATAATGTTTTAGGCCATTTAGTTCATACATTGCTGTCTTTTGAATTGTAAAGAAACACTATTTAAGTTGAATTTCAACTGCTGTAATAAATGTGTCTTTTGAACAGAGTTTCAATAAACATTGTACAAAATCATGTTTTTGACAGTTACGAAAATACAGCTAGTAAAGGAATGACTTTTGAAATGATGAATGACTCTATTGTTTGATTTCAACTGTGAAGCAAAGCTTGAATCAGTTGACCTCTAAATTGAAATGAAATAATGCTGTAGGCCATTAAGAACATAGCGTGCTCTCTTTTGAATTGAAAATAAACACTATTTAGGATGTATTTCAACTGCTGTAAGTTTTTGTCTTTTGAACAGAGTTTCAATAAATATTGTACAAAATCATGTTTTTGACAGTTACGAACAATACAACGAGTAAAGCACTGAACTTTGAAATTATAGGAGACACATTGTTTGATTTCAACTGTGAAGCAAAGCTTGAAACAGTTGAACTCTAACAAGAAATGAAATAATGTTTTAGGCCATTTAGTTCATACGGTGCTGTCTTTTGAATTGAAGAGAAACACTATTTAGGATGTATTTCAACTGCTGTAATGGTTGTGTCTTTTGAAAAGAGTTTCGATAAACATTATACAAAATCATGTTTTAAACAAATTCGAATATACAATGAGTAAAGCACTGACTTTTGAAATGATTGGAAACTTTATTGTTTGATTTCAACTGTGAAGTAATGCTTGAAACGGTTGACCTCTAAAATGAAATGAAATAATGTTTTGGGCCATTTAGTTCATACAGTGCTGTATTTTGAATTGAAAATAAACACTATTTAGGATGTATTTCAACTGCTGTAATAGTTGTGTCTTTTGAACAGAGTAACAATAAACATTGTACAAAATCATGTTTTAGACAATAATGAAAGTAAAGCTAGTGAAGAACAAAGCTTTGAAATGATAGGAGTCTTTATTGTTTGTTTTCAACTGTGAAGTAAAGCTTGAAACAGTTGACCTCTAACATGAACTGAAATAATGCTGTAGGCCATTTAGAACATAGCGTGCTCTCTTTTGAATTGAAAATAAACACTATTTAGGATGTATTTCAACTGCTGTAAGTTTTTGTCTTTTGAACAGTTTCAATAAATATTGTACAAAATCATGTTTTTGACAGTTACGAACAATACAACGAGTAAAGCACTGAACTTTGAAATAATAGGAGACACATTGTTTGATTTCAACTGTGAAGCAAAGCTTGAAACAGTTGAACTCTAACAAGAAATGAAATAATGTTTTAGGCCATTTAGTTCATACATTGCTGTCTTTTGAATTGTAAAGAAACACTATTTAAGTTGAATTTCAACTGCTGTAATAAATGTGTCTTTTGAACAGAGTTTCAATAAACATTGTACAAAATCATGTTTTTGACAGTTACGAAAATACAGCTAGTAAAGCAATGACTTTTGAAATGATGAATGACACTATTGTTTGATTTCAACGGTGAAGCAAAGCTTGAATCAGTTGACCTCTAAATTGAAATGAAATAATGCTGTAGGCCATTAAGAACATAGCGTGCTCTCTTTTGAATTGAAAATAAACACTATTTAGGATGTATTTCAACTGCTGTAATAGTTGTGTCTTTTGAACAGAGTAACAATAAACATTGTACAAAATCATGTTTTAGACAATAAGGAAAGTACAGCTAGTGAAGAACAAAGCTTTGAAATGATAGGAGTCTTTATTGTTTGTTTTCAACTGTGAAGTAAAGCTTGAAACAGTTGACCTCTAACATGAACTGAAATAATGCTGTAGGCCATTTAGAACATAGCGTGCTCTCTTTTGAATTGAAAATAAACACTATTTAGGATGTATTTCAACTGCTGTAAGTTTTTGTCTTTTGAACAGTTTCAATAAATATTGTACAAAATCATGTTTTTGACAGTTACGAACAATACAACGAGTAAAGCACTGAACTTTGAAATTATAGGAGACACATTGTTTGATTTCAACTGTGAAGCAAAGCTTGAAACAGTTGACCTCTAACAAGAAATGAAATAATGTTTTAGGCCATTTAGTTCATACGGTGCTGTCTTTTGAATTGAAGAGAAACACTATTTAGGATGTATTTCAACTGCTGTAATGGTTGTGTCTTTTGAAAAGAGTTTCGATAAACATTATACAAAATCATGTTTTAAACAAATTCGAACATACAATGAGTAAAGCACTGACTTTTGAAATGATTGGAAACTTTATTGTTTGATTTCAACTGTGAAGTAAAGCTTGAAACGGTTGACCTCTAAAATGAAATGAAATAATGTTTTGGGCCATTTAGTTCATACAGTGCTGTCTTTTGAATTGAAAAGAAACACTATTTAGGATGTATTTCAACTGCTGTAATAGTTGTGTCTTTTGAACAGAGTAACAATAAACATTGTACAAAATTATGTTTTAGACAATAATGAAAGTAAAGCTAGTGAAGAACAAAGCTTTGAAATGATAGGAGTCTTTATTGTTTGTTTTCAACTGTGAAGTAAAGCTTGAAACAGTTGACCTCTAACATGAACTGAAATAATGCTGTAGGCCATTTAGAACATAGCGTGCTCTCTTTTGAATTGAAAATATACACTATTTAGGATGTATTTCAACTGCTGTAATAGTTGTGTCTTTTGAACAGAGTAACAATAAACATTGTACAAAATCATGTTTTAGACAATAAGGAAAGTACAGCTAGTGAAGAACAAAGCTTTGAAATGATAGGAGTTTTTATTGTTTGTTTTCAACTGTGAAGTAAAGCTTGAAACAGTTGACCTCTAACATGAACTGAAATAATGCTGTAGGCCATTTAGAACATAGCGTGCTCTCTTTTGAAATGAAAATAAACACTATTTAGGATGAATTTCAACTGCTGTAATTTTTAGTCTTTTGAACATAGTTTCAACAAACATTGTACAAAATCATGTTTTTGACATTTACGAAAATACAACTAGTAAAGCAATGACTTTTGAAATGATAAAAGACACTATTGTTTGATTTCAACTGTGAAGCAAAGCTTGAAACAGTTGAACTCTAACAAGAAATTAAATAATGTTTTAGGCCATTTAGTTCATACAGTGCTGTCTTTTGAATTGAAGAGAAACACTATTTAGGATGTATTTCAACTAATGTAATAGTTGTGTCTTTTGAACAGAGTTTCAATAAACATCGTACAAAATCATGTTTTTGACAGTTACGAAAATACAACTAGTAAAGCAATGACTTTTGAAATGATAAATGACACTATTGTTTGATTTCAACTGTGTAGCAAAGCTTGAAACAGTTGACCTCTAAATTGAAATGAAATAATGCTGTAGGCCATTTAGAAC
This sequence comes from Thymallus thymallus, assembly GCA_023634145.1. NCBI lineage: Eukaryota > Metazoa > Chordata > Actinopteri > Salmoniformes > Salmonidae > Thymallus > Thymallus thymallus. Next base: position 59,893 of record JAKYLM010000196.1, on the reverse strand, counting down.
ATAGCGTGCTCTCTTTTGAATTGAAAATAAACAATATTTAGGATGTATTTCAACTGCTGTAAGTTTTTGTCTTTTGAACAGAGTTTCAATAAATATTGTACAAAATCATGTTTTTGACAGTTACGAACAATACAACGAGTAAAGCACTGAACTTTGAAATAATAGGAGACACATTGTTTGATTTCAACTGTGAAGCAAAGCTTGAAACAGTTGAACTCTAACAAGAAATGAAATAATGTTTTAGGCCATTTAGTTTATACATTGCTGTCTTTTGAATTGTAAAGAAACACTATTTAAGTTGAATTTCAACTGCTGTAATAAATGTGTCTTTTGAACAGAGTTTCAATAAACATTGTACAAAATCATGTTTTTGACAGTCACGAAAATACAGCTAGTAAAGGAATGACTTTTGAAATGATGAATGACTCTATTGTTTGATTTCAACTGTGAAGCAAAGCTTGAATCAGTTGACCTCTAAATTGAAATGAAATAATGCTGTAGGCCATTAAGAACATAGCGTGCTCTCTTTTGAATTGAAAATAAACACTATTTAGGATGTATTTCAACTGCTGTAAGTTTTTGTCTTTTGAACAGAGTTTCAATAAATATTGTACAAAATCATGTTTTTGACAGTTACGAACAATACAACGAGTAAAGCACTGAACTTTGAAATTATAGGAGACACATTGTTTGATTTCAACTGTGAAGCAAAGCTTGAAACAGTTGAACTCTAACAAGAAATGAAATAATGTTTTAGGCCATTTAGTTCATACGGTGCTGTCTTTTGAATTGAAGAGAAACACTATTTAGGATGTATTTCAACTGCTGTAATGGTTGTGTCTTTTGAAAAGAGTTTCGATAAACATTATACAAAATCATGTTTTAAACAAATTCGAATATACAATGAGTAAAGCACTGACTTTTGAAATGATTGGAAACTTTATTGTTTGATTTCAACTGTGAAGTAATGCTTGAAACGGTTGACCTCTAAAATGAAATGAAATAATGTTTTGGGCCATTTAGTTCATACAGTGCTGTATTTTGAATTGAAAAGAAACACTATTTAGGATGTATTTCAACTGCTGTAATAGTTGTGTCTTTTGAACAGAGTAACAATAAACATTGTACAAAATCATGTTTTAGACAATAATGAAAGTAAAGCTAGTGAAGAACAAAGCTTTGAAATGATAGGAGTCTTTATTGTTTGTTTTCAACTGTGAAGTAAAGCTTGAAACAGTTGACCTCTAACATGAACTGAAATAATGCTGTAGGCCATTTAGAACATAGCGTGCTCTCTTTTGAATTGAAAATAAACACTATTTAGGATGTATTTCAACTTCTGTAAGTTTTTGTCTTTTGAACAGTTTCAATAAATATTGTACAAAATCATGTTTTTGACAGTTACGAACAATACAACGAGTAAAGCACTGAACTTTGAAATAATAGGAGACACATTGTTTGATTTCAACTGTGAAGCAAAGCTTGAAACAGTTGAACTCTAACAAGAAATGAAATAATGTTTTAGGCCATTTAGTTCATACATTGCTGTCTTTTGAATTGTAAAGAAACACTATTTAAGTTGAATTTCAACTGCTGTAATAAATGTGTCTTTTGAACAGAGTTTCAATAAACATTGTACAAAATCATGTTTTTGACAGTTACGAAAATACAGCTAGTAAAGCAATGACTTTTGAAATGATGAATGACACTATTGTTTGATTTCAACGGTGAAACAAAGCTTGAATCAGTTGACCTCTAAATTGAAATGAAATAATGCTGTAGGCCATTAAGAACATAGCGTGCTCTCTTTTGAATTGAAAATAAACACTATTTAGGATGTATTTCAACTGCTGTAATAGTTGTGTCTTTTGAACAGAGTAACAATAAACATTGTACAAAATCATGTTTTAGACAATAAGGAAAGTACAGCTAGTGAAGAACAAAGCTTTGAAATGATAGGAGTCTTTATTGTTTGTTTTCAACTGTGAAGTAAAGCTTGAAACAGTTGACCTCTAACATGAACTGAAATAATGCTGTAGGCCATTTAGAACATAGCGTGCTCTCTTTTGAATTGAAAATAAACACTATTTAGGATGTATTTCAACTGCTGTAAGTTTTTGTCTTTTGAACAGTTTCAATAAATATTGTACAAAATCATGTTTTTGACAGTTACGAACAATACAACGAGTAAAGCACTGAACTTTGAAATTATAGGAGACACATTGTTTGATTTCAACTGTGAAGCAAAGCTTGAAACAGTTGACCTCTAACAAGAAATGAAATAATGTTTTAGGCCATTTAGTTCATACGGTGCTGTCTTTTGAATTGAAGAGAAACACTATTTAGGATGTATTTCAACTGCTGTAATGGTTGTGTCTTTTGAAAAGAGTTTCGATAAACATTATACAAAATCATGTTTTAAACAAATTCGAACATACAATGAGTAAAGCACTGACTTTTGAAATGATTGGAAACTTTATTGTTTGATTTCAACTGTGAAGTAAAGCTTGAAACGGTTGACCTCTAAAATGAAATGAAATAATGTTTTGGGCCATTTAGTTCATACAGTGCTGTCTTTTGAATTGAAAAGAAACACTATTTAGGATGTATTTCAACTGCTGTAATAGTTGTGTCTTTTGAACAGAGTAACAATAAACATTGTACAAAATCATGTTTTAGACAATAATGAAAGTAAAGCTAGTGAAGAACAAAGCTTTGAAATGATAGGAGTCTTTATTGTTTGTTTTCAACTGTGAAGTAAAGCTTGAAACAGTTGACCTCTAACATGAACTGAAATAATGCTGTAGGCCATTTAGAACATAGCGTGCTCTCTTTTGAATTGAAAATAAACACTATTTAGGATGTATTTCAACTGCTGTAATAGTTGTGTCTTTTGAACAGAGTAACAATAAACATTGTACAAAATCATGTTTTAGACAATAAGGAAAGTACAGCTAGTGAAGAACAAAGCTTTGAAATGATAGGAGTCTTTATTGTTTGTTTTCAACTGTGAAGTAAAGCTTGAAACAGTTGACCTCTAACATGAACTGAAATAATGCTGTAGGCCATTTAGAACATAGCGTGCTCTCTTTTGAAATGAAAATAAACACTATTTAGGATGAATTTCAACTGCTGTAATTTTTAGTCTTTTGAACATAGTTTCAACAAACATTGTACAAAATCATGTTTTTGACATTTACGAAAATACAACTAGTAAAGCAATGACTTTTGAAATGATAAAAGACACTATTGTTTGATTTCAACTGTGAAGCAAAGCTTGAAACAGTTGAACTCTAACAAGAAATTAAATAATGTTTTAGGCCATTTAGTTCATACAGTGCTGTCTTTTGAATTGAAGAGAAACACTATTTAGGATGTATTTCAACTAATGTAATAGTTGTGTCTTTTGAACAGAGTTTCAATAAACATCGTACAAAATCATGTTTTTGACAGTTACGAAAATACAACTAGTAAAGCAATGACTTTTGAAATGATAAATGACACTATTGTTTGATTTCAACTGTGTAGCAAAGCTTGAAACAGTTGACCTCTAAATTGAAATGAAATAATGCTGTAGGCCATTTAGAACATAGCGTGCTCTCTTTTGAATTGAAAATAAACAATATTTAGGATGTACTTCAACTGCTGTAAGTTTTTGTCTTTTGAACAGAGTTTCAATAAATATTGTACAAAATCATGTTTTTGACAGTTACGAACAATACAACGAGTAAAGCACTGAACTTTGAAATAATAGGAGACACATTGTTTGATTTCAACTGTGAAGCAAAGCTTGAAACAGTTGAACTCTAACAAGAAATGAAATAATGTTTTAGGCCATTTAGTTCATACATTGCTGTCTTTTGAATTGTAAAGAAACACTATTTAAGTTGAATTTCAACTGCTGTAATAAATGTGTCTTTTGAACAGAGTTTCAATAAACATTGTACAAAATCATGTTTTTGACAGTTACGAAAATACAGCTAGTAAAGGAATGACTTTTGAAATGATGAATGACTCTATTGTTTGATTTCAACTGTGAAGCAAAGCTTGAATCAGTTGACCTCTAAATTGAAATGAAATAATGCTGTAGGCCATTAAGAACATAGCGTGCTCTCTTTTGAATTGAAAATAAACACTATTTAGGATGTATTTCAACTGCTGTAAGTTTTTGTCTTTTGAACAGAGTTTCAATAAATATTGTACAAAATCATGTTTTTGACAGTTACGAACAATACAACGAGTAAAGCACTGAACTTTGAAATTATAGGAGACACATTGTTTGATTTCAACTGTGAAGCAAAGCTTGAAACAGTTGAACTCTAACAAGAAATGAAATAATGTTTTAGGCCATTTAGTTCATACGGTGCTGTCTTTTGAATTGAAGAGAAACACTATTTAGGATGTATTTCAACTGCTGTAATGGTTGTGTCTTTTGAAAAGAGTTTCGATAAACATTATACAAAATCATGTTTTAAACAAATTCGAATATACAATGAGTAAAGCACTGACTTTTGAAATGATTGGAAACTTTATTGTTTGATTTCAACTGTGAAGTAATGCTTGAAACGGTTGACCTCTAAAATGAAATGAAATAATGTTTTGGGCCATTTAGTTCATACAGTGCTGTATTTTGAATTGAAAAGAAACACTATTTAGGATGTATTTCAACTGCTGTAATAGTTGTGTCTTTTGAACAGAGTAACAATAAACATTGTACAAAATCATGTTTTAGACAATAATGAAAGTAAAGCTAGTGAAGAACAAAGCTTTGAAATGATAGGAGTCTTTATTGTTTGTTTTCAACTGTGAAGTAAAGCTTGAAACAGTTGACCTCTAACATGAACTGAAATAATGCTGTAGGCCATTTAGAACATAGCGTGCTCTCTTTTGAATTGAAAATAAACACTATTTAGGATGTATTTCAACTGCTGTAAGTTTTTGTCTTTTGAACAGTTTCAATAAATATTGTACAAAATCATGTTTTTGACAGTTACGAACAATACAACGAGTAAAGCACTGAACTTTGAAATAATAGGAGACACATTGTTTGATTTCAACTGTGAAGCAAAGCTTGAAACAGTTGAACTCTAACAAGAAATGAAATAATGTTTTAGGCCATTTAGTTCATACATTGCTGTCTTTTGAATTGTAAAGAAACACTATTTAAGTTGAATTTCAACTGCTGTAATAAATGTGTCTTTTGAACAGAGTTTCAATAAACATTGTACAAAATCATGTTTTTGACAGTTACGAAAATACAGCTAGTAAAGCAATGACTTTTGAAATGATGAATGACACTATTGTTTGATTTCAACGGTGAAGCAAAGCTTGAAACAGTTGAACTCTAACAAGAAATGAAATAATGTTTTAGGCCATTTAGTTCATACGGTGCTGTCTTTTGAATTGAAGAGAAACACTATTTAGGATGTATTTCAACTGCTGTAATGGTTGTGTCTTTTGAAAAGAGTTTCGATAAACATTATACAAAATCATGTTTTAAACAAATTCGAATATACAATGAGTAAAGCACTGACTTTTGAAATGATTGGAAACTTTATTGTTTGATTTCAACTGTGAAGTAATGCTTGAAACGGTTGACCTCTAAAATGAAATGAAATAATGTTTTGGGCCATTTAGTTCATACAGTGCTGTATTTTGAATTGAAAAGAAACACTATTTAGGATGTATTTCAACTGCTGTAATAGTTGTGTCTTTTGAACAGAGTAACAATAAACATTGTACAAAATCATGTTTTAGACAATAATGAAAGTAAAGCTAGTGAAGAACAAAGCTTTGAAATGATAGGAGTCTTTATTGTTTGTTTTCAACTGTGAAGTAAAGCTTGAAACAGTTGACCTCTAACATGAACTGAAATAATGCTGTAGGCCATTTAGAACATAGCGTGCTCTCTTTTGAATTGAAAATAAACACTATTTAGGATGTATTTCAACTGCTGTAAGTTTTTGTCTTTTGAACAGTTTCAATAAATATTGTACAAAATCATGTTTTTGACAGTTACGAACAATACAACGAGTAAAGCACTGAACTTTGAAATAATAGGAGACACATTGTTTGATTTCAACTGTGAAGCAAAGCTTGAAACAGTTGAACTCTAACAAGAAATGAAATAATGTTTTAGGCCATTTAGTTCATACATTGCTGTCTTTTGAATTGTAAAGAAACACTATTTAAGTTGAATTTCAACTGCTGTAATAAATGTGTCTTTTGAACAGAGTTTCAATAAACATTGTACAAAATCATGTTTTTGACAGTTACGAAAATACAGCTAGTAAAGCAATGACTTTTGAAATGATGAATGACACTATTGTTTGATTTCAACGGTGAAGCAAAGCTTGAAACAGTTGAACTCTAACAAGAAATGAAATAATGTTTTAGGCCATTTAGTTCATACGGTGCTGTCTTTTGAATTGAAGAGAAACACTATTTAGGATGTATTTCAACTGCTGTAATGGTTGTGTCTTTTGAAAAGAGTTTCGATAAACATTATACAAAATCATGTTTTAAACAAATTCGAATATACAATGAGTAAAGCACTGACTTTTGAAATGATTGGAAACTTTATTGTTTGATTTCAACTGTGAAGTAATGCTTGAAACGGTTGACCTCTAAAATGAAATGAAATAATGTTTTGGGCCATTTAGTTCATACAGTGCTGTATTTTGAATTGAAAAGAAACACTATTTAGGATGTATTTCAACTGCTGTAATAGTTGTGTCTTTTGAACAGAGTAACAATAAACATTGTACAAAATCATGTTTTAGACAATAATGAAAGTAAAGCTAGTGAAGAACAAAGCTTTGAAATGATAGGAGTCTTTATTGTTTGTTTTCAACTGTGAAGTAAAGCTTGAAACAGTTGACCTCTAACATGAACTGAAATAATGCTGTAGGCCATTTAGAACATAGCGTGCTCTCTTTTGAATTGAAAATAAACACTATTTAGGATGTATTTCAACTGCTGTAAGTTTTTGTCTTTTGAACAGTTTCAATAAATATTGTACAAAATCATGTTTTTGACAGTTACGAACAATACAACGAGTAAAGCACTGAACTTTGAAATAATAGGAGACACATTGTTTGATTTCAACTGTGAAGCAAAGCTTGAAACAGTTGAACTCTAACAAGAAATGAAATAATGTTTTAGGCCATTTAGTTCATACATTGCTGTCTTTTGAATTGTAAAGAAACACTATTTAAGTTGAATTTCAACTGCTGTAATAAATGTGTCTTTTGAACAGAGTTTCAATAAACATTGTACAAAATCATGTTTTTGACAGTTACGAAAATACAGCTAGTAAAGCAATGACTTTTGAAATGATGAATGACACTATTGTTTGATTTCAACGGTGAAGCAAAGCTTGAAACAGTTGAACTCTAACAAGAAATGAAATAATGTTTTAGGCCATTTAGTTCATACGGTGCTGTCTTTTGAATTGAAGAGAAACACTATTTAGGATGTATTTCAACTGCTGTAATGGTTGTGTCTTTTGAAAAGAGTTTCGATAAACATTATACAAAATCATGTTTTAAACAAATTCGAATATACAATGAGTAAAGCACTGACTTTTGAAATGATTGGAAACTTTATTGTTTGATTTCAACTGTGAAGTAATGCTTGAAACGGTTGACCTCTAAAATGAAATGAAATAATGTTTTGGGCCATTTAGTTCATACAGTGCTGTATTTTGAATTGAAAAGAAACACTATTTAGGATGTATTTCAACTGCTGTAATAGTTGTGTCTTTTGAACAGAGTAACAATAAACATTGTACAAAATCATGTTTTAGACAATAATGAAAGTAAAGCTAGTGAAGAACAAAGCTTTGAAATGATAGGAGTCTTTATTGTTTGTTTTCAACTGTGAAGTAAAGCTTGAAACAGTTGACCTCTAACATGAACTGAAATAATGCTGTAGGCCATTTAGAACATAGCGTGCTCTCTTTTGAATTGAAAATAAACACTATTTAGGATGTATTTCAACTGCTGTAAGTTTTTGTCTTTTGAACAGTTTCAATAAATATTGTACAAAATCATGTTTTTGACAGTTACGAACAATACAACGAGTAAAGCACTGAACTTTGAAATAATAGGAGACACATTGTTTGATTTCAACTGTGAAGCAAAGCTTGAAACAGTTGAACTCTAACAAGAAATGAAATAATGTTTTAGGCCATTTAGTTCATACATTGCTGTCTTTTGAATTGTAAAGAAACACTATTTAAGTTGAATTTCAACTGCTGTAATAAATGTGTCTTTTGAACAGAGTTTCAATAAACATTGTACAAAATCATGTTTTTGACAGTTACGAAAATACAGCTAGTAAAGCAATGACTTTTGAAATGATGAATGACACTATTGTTTGATTTCAACGGTGAAGCAAAGCTTGAAACAGTTGAACTCTAACAAGAAATGAAATAATGTTTTAGGCCATTTAGTTCATACGGTGCTGTCTTTTGAATTGAAGAGAAACACTATTTAGGATGTATTTCAACTGCTGTAATGGTTGTGTCTTTTGAAAAGAGTTTCGATAAACATTATACAAAATCATGTTTTAAACAAATTCGAATATACAATGAGTAAAGCACTGACTTTTGAAATGATTGGAAACTTTATTGTTTGATTTCAACTGTGAAGTAATGCTTGAAACGGTTGACCTCTAAAATGAAATGAAATAATGTTTTGGGCCATTTAGTTCATACAGTGCTGTATTTTGAATTGAAAAGAAACACTATTTAGGATGTATTTCAACTGCTGTAATAGTTGTGTCTTTTGAACAGAGTAACAATAAACATTGTACAAAATCATGTTTTAGACAATAATGAAAGTAAAGCTAGTGAAGAACAAAGCTTTGAAATGATAGGAGTCTTTATTGTTTGTTTTCAACTGTGAAGTAAAGCTTGAAACAGTTGACCTCTAACATGAACTGAAATAATGCTGTAGGCCATTTAGAACATAGCGTGCTCTCTTTTGAATTGAAAATAAACACTATTTAGGATGTATTTCAACTGCTGTAAGTTTTTGTCTTTTGAACAGTTTCAATAAATATTGTACAAAATCATGTTTTTGACAGTTACGAACAATACAACGAGTAAAGCACTGAACTTTGAAATAATAGGAGACACATTGTTTGATTTCAACTGTGAAGCAAAGCTTGAAACAGTTGAACTCTAACAAGAAATGAAATAATGTTTTAGGCCATTTAGTTCATACATTGCTGTCTTTTGAATTGTAAAGAAACACTATTTAAGTTGAATTTCAACTGCTGTAATAAATGTGTCTTTTGAACAGAGTTTCAATAAACATTGTACAAAATCATGTTTTTGACAGTTACGAAAATACAGCTAGTAAAGCAATGACTTTTGAAATGATGAATGACACTATTGTTTGATTTCAACGGTGAAGCAAAGCTTGAAACAGTTGAACTCTAACAAGAAATGAAATAATGTTTTAGGCCATTTAGTTCATACGGTGCTGTCTTTTGAATTGAAGAGAAACACTATTTAGGATGTATTTCAACTGCTGTAATGGTTGTGTCTTTTGAAAAGAGTTTCGATAAACATTATACAAAATCATGTTTTAAACAAATTCGAATATACAATGAGTAAAGCACTGACTTTTGAAATGATTGGAAACTTTATTGTTTGATTTCAACTGTGAAGTAATGCTTGAAACGGTTGACCTCTAAAATGAAATGAAATAATGTTTTGGGCCATTTAGTTCATACAGTGCTGTATTTTGAATTGAAAAGAAACACTATTTAGGATGTATTTCAACTGCTGTAATAGTTGTGTCTTTTGAACAGAGTAACAATAAACATTGTACAAAATCATGTTTTAGACAATAATGAAAGTAAAGCTAGTGAAGAACAAAGCTTTGAAATGATAGGAGTCTTTATTGTTTGTTTTCAACTGTGAAGTAAAGCTTGAAACAGTTGACCTCTAACATGAACTGAAATAATGCTGTAGGCCATTTAGAACATAGCGTGCTCTCTTTTGAATTGAAAATAAACACTATTTAGGATGTATTTCAACTGCTGTAAGTTTTTGTCTTTTGAACAGTTTCAATAAATATTGTACAAAATCATGTTTTTGACAGTTACGAACAATACAACGAGTAAAGCACTGAACTTTGAAATAATAGGAGACACATTGTTTGATTTCAACTGTGAAGCAAAGCTTGAAACAGTTGAACTCTAACAAGAAATGAAATAATGTTTTAGGCCATTTAGTTCATACATTGCTGTCTTTTGAATTGTAAAGAAACACTATTTAAGTTGAATTTCAACTGCTGTAATAAATGTGTCTTTTGAACAGAGTTTCAATAAACATTGTACAAAATCATGTTTTTGACAGTTACGAAAATACAGCTAGTAAAGCAATGACTTTTGAAATGATGAATGACACTATTGTTTGATTTCAACGGTGAAGCAAAGCTTGAATCAGTTGACCTCTAAATTGAAATGAAATAATGCTGTAGGCCATTAAGAACATAGCGTGCTCTCTTTTGAATTGAAAATAAACACTATTTAGGATGTATTTCAACTGCTGTAATAGTTGTGTCTTTTGAACAGAGTAACAATAAACATTGTACAAAATCATGTTTTAGACAATAAGGAAAGTACAGCTAGTGAAGAACAAAGCTTTGAAATGATAGGAGTCTTTATTGTTTGTTTTCAACTGTGAAGTAAAGCTTGAAACAGTTGACCTCTAACATGAACTGAAATAATGCTGTAGGCCATTTAGAACATAGCGTGCTCTCTTTTGAATTGAAAATAAACACTATTTAGGATGTATTTCAACTGCTGTAAGTTTTTGTCTTTTGAACAGTTTCAATAAATATTGTACAAAATCATGTTTTTGACAGTTACGAACAATACAACGAGTAAAGCACTGAACTTTGAAATTATAGGAGACACATTGTTTGATTTCAACTGTGAAGCAAAGCTTGAAACAGTTGACCTCTAACAAGAAATGAAATAATGTTTTAGGCCATTTAGTTCATACGGTGCTGTCTTTTGAATTGAAGAGAAACACTATTTAGGATGTATTTCAACTGCTGTAATGGTTGTGTCTTTTGAAAAGAGTTTCGATAAACATTATACAAAATCATGTTTTAAACAAATTCGAACATACAATGAGTAAAGCACTGACTTTTGAAATGATTGGAAACTTTATTGTTTGATTTCAACTGTGAAGTAAAGCTTGAAACGGTTGACCTCTAAAATGAAATGAAATAATGTTTTGGGCCATTTAGTTCATACAGTGCTGTCTTTTGAATTGAAAAGAAACACTATTTAGGATGTATTTCAACTGCTGTAATAGTTGTGTCTTTTGAACAGAGTAACAATAAACATTGTACAAAATCATGTTTTAGACAATAATGAAAGTAAAGCTAGTGAAGAACAAAGCTTTGAAATGATAGGAGTCTTTATTGTTTGTTTTCAACTGTGAAGTAAAGCTTGAAACAGTTGACCTCTAACATGAACTGAAATAATGCTGTAGGCCATTTAGAACATAGCGTGCTCTCTTTTGAATTGAAAATAAACACTATTTAGGATGTATTTCAACTGCTGTAATAGTTGTGTCTTTTGAACAGAGTAACAATAAACATTGTACAAAATCATGTTTTAGACAATAAGGAAAGTACAGCTAGTGAAGAACAAAGCTTTGAAGTGATAGGAGTCTTTATTGTTTGTTTTCAACTGTGAAGTAAAGCTTGAAACAGTTGACCTCTAACATGAACTGAAATAATGCTGTAGGCCATTTAGAACATAGCGTGCTCTCTTTTGAAATGAAAATAAACACTATTTAGGATGAATTTCAACTGCTGTAATTTTTAGTCTTTTGAACATAGTTTCAACAAACATTGTACAAAATCATGTTTTTGACATTTACGAAAATACAACTAGTAAAGCAATGACTTTTGAAATGATAAAAGACACTATTGTTTGATTTCAACTGTGAAGCAAAGCTTGAAACAGTTGAACTCTAACAAGAAATTAAATAATGTTTTAGGCCATTTAGTTCATACAGTGCTGTCTTTTGAATTGAAGAGAAACACTATTTAGGATGTATTTCAACTAATGTAATAGTTGTGTCTTTTGAACAGAGTTTCAATAAACATTGTACAAAATCATGTTTTTGACAGTTACGAAAATACAGCTAGTAAAGGAATGACTTTTGAAATGATGAATGACTCTATTGTTTGATTTCAACTGTGAAGCAAAGCTTGAATCAGTTGACCTCTAAATTGAAATGAAATAATGCTGTAGGCCATTAAGAACATAGCGTGCTCTCTTTTGAATTGAAAATAAACACTATTTAGGATGTATTTCAACTGCTGTAAGTTTTTGTCTTTTGAACAGAGTTTCAATAAATATTGTACAAAATCATGTTTTTGACAGTTACGAACAATACAACGAGTAAAGCACTGAACTTTGAAATTATAGGAGACACATTGTTTGATTTCAACTGTGAAGCAAAGCTTGAAACAGTTGAACTCTAACAAGAAATGAAATAATGTTTTAGGCCATTTAGTTCATACGGTGCTGTCTTTTGAATTGAAGAGAAACACTATTTAGGATGTATTTCAACTGCTGTAATGGTTGTGTCTTTTGAAAAGAGTTTCGATAAACATTATACAAAATCATGTTTTAAACAAATTCGAATATACAATGAGTAAAGCACTGACTTTTGAAATGATTGGAAACTTTATTGTTTGATTTCAACTGTGAAGTAATGCTTGAAACGGTTGACCTCTAAAATGAAATGAAATAATGTTTTGGGCCATTTAGTTCATACAGTGCTGTATTTTGAATTGAAAAGAAACACTATTTAGGATGTATTTCAACTGCTGTAATAGTTGTGTCTTTTGAACAGAGTAACAATAAACATTGTACAAAATCATGTTTTAGACAATAATGAAAGTAAAGCTAGTGAAGAACAAAGCTTTGAAATGATAGGAGTCTTTATTGTTTGTTTTCAACTGTGAAGTAAAGCTTGAAACAGTTGACGTCTAACATGAACTGAAATAATGCTGTAGGCCATTTAGAACATAGCGTGCTCTCTTTTGAATTGAAAATAAACACTATTTAGGATGTATTTCAACTGCTGTAAGTTTCTGTCTTTTGAACAGTTTCAATAAATATTGTACAAAATCATGTTTTTGACAGTTACGAACAATACAACGAGTAAAGCACTGAACTTTGAAATAATAGGAGACACATTGTTTGATTTCAACTGTGAAGCAAAGCTTGAAACAGTTGAACTCTAACAAGAAATGAAATAATGTTTTAGGCCATTTAGTTCATACATTGCTGTCTTTTGAATTGTAAAGAAACACTATTTAAGTTGAATTTCAACTGCTGTAATAAATGTGTCTTTTGAACAGAGTTTCAATAAACATTGTACAAAATCATGTTTTTGACAGTTACGAAAATACAGCTAGTAAAGCAATGACTTTTTAAATGATGAATGACACTATTGTTTGATTTCAACGGTGAAGCAAAGCTTGAAACAGTTGAACTCTAACAAGAAATGAAATAATGTTTTAGGCCATTTAGTTCATACGGTGCTGTCTTTTGAATTGAAGAGAAACACTATTTAGGATGTATTTCAACTGCTGTAATGGTTGTGTCTTTTGAACAGAGTTTCAATAAACATTGTACAAAATCATGTTTTTGACAGTTACGAAAATACAGCTAGTAAAGCAATGACTTTTGAAATGATGAATGACACTATTGTTTGATTTCAACGGTGAAGTAAAGCTTGAAACAGTTGACCTCTAAATTGAAATGAAATAATGCTGTAGGCCATTAAGAACATAGCGTGCTCTCTTTTGAATTGAAAATAAACACTATTTAGGATGTATTTCAACTGCTGTAATAGTTGTGTCTTTTGAACAGAGTAACAATAAACATTGTACAAAATCATGTTTTAGACAATAAGGAAAGTACAGCTAGTGAAGAACAAAGCTTTGAAATGATAGGAGTCTTTATTGTTTGTTTTCAACTGTGAAGTAAAGCTTGAAACAGTTGACCTCTAACATGAACTGAAATAATGCTGTAGGCCATTTAGAACATAGCGTGCTCTCTTTTGAAATGAAAATAAACAATATTTAGGATGTATTTCAACTGCTGTAAGTTTTTGTCTTTTGAACAGAGTTTCAATAAATATTGTACAAAATCATGTTTTTGACAGTTACGAACAATACAACGAGTAAAGCACTGAACTTTGAAATAATAGGAGACACATTGTTTGATTTCAACTGTGAAGCAAAGCTTGAAACAGTTGAACTCTAACAAGAAATGAAATAATGTTTTAGGCCATTTAGTTCATACAGTGCTGTCTTTTGAATTGAAAAGAAACACTATTTAGGATGTATTTCAACTGCTGTAATAGTTTTGTCTTTTGAACATAGTTTCAACAAACATTGTACAAAATCATGTTTTTGAAAGTTACGAAAATACAACAAGTAAAGCAATTACTTTTGAAATGATAAATGACACTATTGTTTGATTTCAACTGTGAAGCAAAGCTTGAAACAGTTGACCTCTAAATTGAAATGAAATAATGCTGTAGGCCATTTAGAACATAGCGTGCTCTCTTTTGAATTGAAAATAAACACTATTTAGGATGTATTTCAACTGCTGTAAGTTTTTGTCTTTTGAACAGTTTCAATAAATGTTGTACAAAATCATGTTTTAGACAATAATGAAAGTACAGCTAGTGAAGAACAAAGCTTTGAAATGATAGGAGTCTTTATTGTTTGTTTTCAACTGTGAAGTAAAGCTTGAAACAGTTGACCTCTAACATGAACTGAAATAATGCTGTAGGCCATTTAGAACATAGCGTGCTCTCTTTTGAATTGAAAATAAACACTATTTAGGATGAATTTCAACTGCTGTAATTTTTTGTCTTTTGAACAGTTTCAATAAATATTTTAAAAAATCATGTTTTAGACAATAACGAACAATACAACGAGTAAAGCACTGACGTTTGAAATGATTGGAAACTTTATTGTTTGATTTCAACTGTGAAGTAATGCTTGAAACGGTTGACCTCTAAAATGAAATGAAATAATGTTTTTGGCAATTTAGTTCATACAGTGCTGTCTTTTGAATTGAAAAGAAACACTATTTAGGATGTATTTCAACTGCTGTAATAGTTTTGTCTTTTGAACATAGTTTCAACAAACATTGTACAAAATCATGTTTTTGACAGTTACGAAAATACAACTAGTAAAGCAATGACTTTTTAAATGATGAATGACACTATTGTTTGATTTCAACGGTGAAGCAAAGCTTGAAACAGTTGAACTCTAACAAGAAATGAAATAATGTTTTAGGCCATTTAGTTCATACGGTGCTGTCTTTTGAATTGAAGAGAAACACTATTTAGGATGTATTTCAACTGCTGTAATGGTTGTGTCTTTTGAACAGAGTTTCAATAAACATTGTACAAAATCATGTTTTTGACAGTTACGAAAATACAGCTAGTAAAGCAATGACTTTTGAAATGATGAATGACACTATTGTTTGATTTCAACGGTGAAGTAAAGCTTGAAACAGTTGACCTCTAAATTGAAATGAAATAATGCTGTAGGCCATTAAGAACATAGCGTGCTCTCTTTTGAATTGAAAATAAACACTATTTAGGATGTATTTCAACTGCTGTAATAGTTGTGTCTTTTGAACAGAGTAACAATAAACATTGTACAAAATCATGTTTTAGACAATAAGGAAAGTACAGCTAGTGAAGAACAAAGCTTTGAAATGATAGGAGTCTTTATTGTTTGTTTTCAACTGTGAAGTAAAGCTTGAAACAGTTGACCTCTAACATGAACTGAAATAATGCTGTAGGCCATTTAGAACATAGCGTGCTCTCTTTTGAAATGAAAATAAACAATATTTAGGATGTATTTCAACTGCTGTAAGTTTTTGTCTTTTGAACAGAGTTTCAATAAATATTGTACAAAATCATGTTTTTGACAGTTACGAACAATACAACGAGTAAAGCACTGAACTTTGAAATAATAGGAGACACATTGTTTGATTTCAACTGTGAAGCAAAGCTTGAAACAGTTGAACTCTAACAAGAAATGAAATAATGTTTTAGGCCATTTAGTTCATACAGTGCTGTCTTTTGAATTGAAAAGAAACACTATTTAGGATGTATTTCAACTGCTGTAATAGTTTTGTCTTTTGAACATAGTTTCAACAAACATTGTACAAAATCATGTTTTTGAAAGTTACGAAAATACAACAAGTAAAGCAATTACTTTTGAAATGATAA
Source organism: Thymallus thymallus (assembly GCA_023634145.1). Taxonomy (NCBI): domain Eukaryota; kingdom Metazoa; phylum Chordata; class Actinopteri; order Salmoniformes; family Salmonidae; genus Thymallus; species Thymallus thymallus. The sequence continues at coordinate 43,581 of JAKYLM010000196.1, read as the reverse complement.
ATGACACTATTGTTTGATTTCAACTGTGAAGCAAAGCTTGAAACAGTTGACCTCTAAATTGAAATGAAATAATGCTGTAGGCCATTTAGAACATAGCGTGCTCTCTTTTGAATTGAAAATAAACACTATTTAGGATGTATTTCAACTGCTGTAAGTTTTTGTCTTTTGAACAGTTTCAATAAATGTTGTACAAAATCATGTTTTAGACAATAATGAAAGTACAGCTAGTGAAGAACAAAGCTTTGAAATGATAGGAGTCTTTATTGTTTGTTTTCAACTGTGAAGTAAAGCTTGAAACAGTTGACCTCTAACATGAACTGAAATAATGCTGTAGGCCATTTAGAACATAGCGTGCTCTCTTTTGAATTGAAAATAAACACTATTTAGGATGAATTTCAACTGCTGTAATTTTTTGTCTTTTGAACAGTTTCAATAAATATTTTAAAAAATCATGTTTTAGACAATAACGAACAATACAACGAGTAAAGCACTGACGTTTGAAATGATTGGAAACTTTATTGTTTGATTTCAACTGTGAAGTAATGCTTGAAACGGTTGACCTCTAAAATGAAATGAAATAATGTTTTTGGCAATTTAGTTCATACAGTGCTGTCTTTTGAATTGAAAAGAAACACTATTTAGGATGTATTTCAACTGCTGTAATAGTTTTGTCTTTTGAACATAGTTTCAACAAACATTGTACAAAATCATGTTTTTGACAGTTACGAAAATACAACTAGTAAAGCAATGACTTTTGAAATGATAAATGACACTATTGTTTGATTTCAACTGTGAAGCTAAGCTTGAAACAGTTGACCTCTAAATTGAAATGAAATAATGCTGTAGGCCATTTAGAACATAGCGTGCTCTCTTTTGAATTGAAAATAAACAATATTTAGGATGTATTTCAACTGCTGTAAGTTTTTGTCTTTTGAACAGAGTTTCAATAAATATTGTACAAAATCATGTTTTTGACAGTTACGAACAATACAACGAGTAAAGCACTGAACTTTGAAATAATAGGAGACACATTGTTTGATTTCAACTGTGAAGCAAAGCTTGAAACAGTTGAACTCTAACAAGAAATGAAATAATGTTTTAGGCCATTTAGTTCATACATTGCTGTCTTTTGAATTGTAAAGAAACACTATTTAAGTTGAATTTCAACTGCTGTAATAAATGTGTCTTTTGAACAGAGTTTCAATAAACATTGTACAAAATCATGTTTTTGACAGTTACGAAAATACAGCTAGTAAAGGAATGACTTTTGAAATGATGAATGACTCTATTGTTTGATTTCAACTGTGAAGCAAAGCTTGAATCAGTTGACCTCTAAATTGAAATGAAATAATGCTGTAGGCCATTAAGAACATAGCGTGCTCTCTTTTGAATTGAAAATAAACACTATTTAGGATGTATTTCAACTGCTGTAAGTTTTTGTCTTTTGAACAGAGTTTCAATAAATATTGTACAAAATCATGTTTTTGACAGTTACGAACAATACAACGAGTAAAGCACTGAACTTTGAAATTATAGGAGACACATTGTTTGATTTCAACTGTGAAGCAAAGCTTGAAACAGTTGAACTCTAACAAGAAATGAAATAATGTTTTAGGCCATTTAGTTCATACGGTGCTGTCTTTTGAATTGAAGAGAAACACTATTTAGGATGTATTTCAACTGCTGTAATGGTTGTGTCTTTTGAAAAGAGTTTCGATAAACATTATACAAAATCATGTTTTAAACAAATTCGAATATACAATGAGTAAAGCACTGACTTTTGAAATGATTGGAAACTTTATTGTTTGATTTCAACTGTGAAGTAATGCTTGAAACGGTTGACCTCTAAAATGAAATGAAATAATGTTTTGGGCCATTTAGTTCATACAGTGCTGTATTTTGAATTGAAAAGAAACACTATTTAGGATGTATTTCAACTGCTGTAATAGTTGTGTCTTTTGAACAGAGTAACAATAAACATTGTACAAAATCATGTTTTAGACAATAATGAAAGTAAAGCTAGTGAAGAACAAAGCTTTGAAATGATAGGAGTCTTTATTGTTTGTTTTCAACTGTGAAGTAAAGCTTGAAACAGTTTACCTCTAACATGAACTGAAATAATGCTGTAGGCCATTTAGAACATAGCGTGCTCTCTTTTGAATTGAAAATAAACACTTTTTAGGATGTATTTCAACTGCTGTAAGTTTTTGTCTTTTGAACAGTTTCAATAAATATTGTACAAAATCATGTTTTTGACAGTTACGAACAATACAACGAGTAAAGCACTGAACTTTGAAATAATAGGAGACACATTGTTTGATTTCAACTGTGAAGCAAAGCTTGAAACAGTTGAACTCTAACAAGAAATGAAATAATGTTTTAGGCCATTTAGTTCATACATTGCTGTCTTTTGAATTGTAAAGAAACACTATTTAAGTTGAATTTCAACTGCTGTAATAAATGTGTCTTTTGAACAGAGTTTCAATAAACATTGTACAAAATCATGTTTTTGACAGTTACGAAAATACAGCTAGTAAAGCAATGACTTTTGAAATGATGAATGACACTATTGTTTGATTTCAACGGTGAAGCAAAGATTGAATCAGTTGACCTCTAAATTGAAATGAAATAATGCTGTAGGCCATTAAGAACATAGCGTGCTCTCTTTTGAATTGAAAATAAACACTATTTAGGATGTATTTCAACTGCTGTAATAGTTGTGTCTTTTGAACAGAGTAACAATAAACATTGTACAAAATCATGTTTTAGACAATAAGGAAAGTACAGCTAGTGAAGAACAAAGCTTTGAAATGATAGGAGTCTTTATTGTTTGTTTTCAACTGTGAAGTAAAGCTTGAAACAGTTGACCTCTAACATGAACTGAAATAATGCTGTAGGCCATTTAGAACATAGCGTGCTCTCTTTTGAAATGAAAATAAACACTATTTAGGATGAATTTCAACTGCTGTAATTTTTAGTCTTTTGAACATAGTTTCAACAAACATTGTACAAAATCATGTTTTTGACATTTACGAAAATACAACTAGTAAAGCAATGACTTTTGAAATGATAAAAGACACTATTGTTTGATTTCAACTGTGAAGCAAAGCTTGAAACAGTTGAACTCTAACAAGAAATTAAATAATGTTTTAGGCCATTTAGTTCATACAGTGCTGTCTTTTGAATTGAAGAGAAACACTATTTAGGATGTATTTCAACTAATGTAATAGTTGTGTCTTTTGAACAGAGTTTCAATAAACATCGTACAAAATCATGTTTTTGACAGTTACGAAAATACAACTAGTAAAGCAATGACTTTTGAAATGATAAATGACACTATTGTTTGATTTCAACTGTGAAGCAAAGCTTGAAACAGTTGACCTCTAAATTGAAATGAAATAATGCTGTAGGCCATTTAGAACATAGCGTGCTCTCTTTTGAATTGAAAATAAACAATATTTAGGATGTATTTCAACTGCTGTAAGTTTTTGTCTTTTGAACAGAGTTTCAATAAATATTGTACAAAATCATGTTTTTGACTGTTTCGAACAATACAACGAGTAAAGCACTGAACTTTGAAATTATAGGAGACACATTGTTTGATTTCAACTGTGAAGCAAAGCTTGAAACAGTTGAACTCTAACAAGAAATGAAATAATGTTTTAGGCCATTTAGTTCATACATTGCTGTCTTTTGAATTGTAAAGAAACACTATTTAAGTTGAATTTCAACTGCTGTAATAAATGTGTCTTTTGAACAGAGTTTCAATAAACATTGTACAAAATCATGTTTTTGACAGTTACGAAAATACAGCTAGTAAAGCAATGACTTTTGAAATGATGAATGACACTATTGTTTGATTTCAACGGTGAAGCAAAGATTGAATCAGTTGACCTCTAAATTGAAATGAAATAATGCTGTAGGCCATTAAGAACATAGCGTGCTCTCTTTTGAATTGAAAATAAACACTATTTAGGATGTATTTCAACTGCTGTAATAGTTGTGTCTTTTGAACAGAGTAACAATAAACATTGTACAAAATCATGTTTTAGACAATAAGGAAAGTACAGCTAGTGAAGAACAAAGCTTTGAAATGATAGGAGTCTTTATTGTTTGTTTTCAACTGTGAAGTAAAGCTTGAAACAGTTGACCTCTAACATGAACTGAAATAATGCTGTAGGCCATTTAGAACATAGCGTGCTCTCTTTTGAAATGAAAATAAACACTATTTAGGATGAATTTCAACTGCTGTAATTTTTAGTCTTTTGAACATAGTTTCAACAAACATTGTACAAAATCATGTTTTTGACATTTACGAAAATACAACTAGTAAAGCAATGACTTTTGAAATGATAAAAGACACTATTGTTTGATTTCAACTGTGAAGCAAAGCTTGAAACAGTTGAACTCTAACAAGAAATTAAATAATGTTTTAGGCCATTTAGTTCATACAGTGCTGTCTTTTGAATTGAAGAGAAACACTATTTAGGATGTATTTCAACTAATGTAATAGTTGTGTCTTTTGAACAGAGTTTCAATAAACATCGTACAAAATCATGTTTTTGACAGTTACGAAAATACAACTAGTAAAGCAATGACTTTTGAAATGATAAATGACACTATTGTTTGATTTCAACTGTGAAGCAAAGCTTGAAACAGTTGACCTCTAAATTGAAATGAAATAATGCTGTAGGCCATTTAGAACATAGCGTGCTCTCTTTTGAATTGAAAATAAACAATATTTAGGATGTATTTCAACTGCTGTAAGTTTTTGTCTTTTGAACAGAGTTTCAATAAATATTGTACAAAATCATGTTTTTGACAGTTACGAACAATACAACGAGTAAAGCACTGAACTTTGAAATTATAGGAGACACATTGTTTGATTTCAACTGTGAAGCAAAGCTTGAAACAGTTGAACTCTAACAAGAAATGAAATAATGTTTTAGGCCATTTAGTTCATACGGTGCTGTCTTTTGAATTGAAGAGAAACACTATTTAGGATGTATTTCAACTGCTGTAATGGTTGTGTCTTTTGAAAAGAGTTTCGATAAACATTATACAAAATCATGTTTTAAACAAATTCGAATATACAATGAGTAAAGCACTGACTTTTGAAATGATTGGAAACTTTATTGTTTGATTTCAACTGTGAAGTAATGCTTGAAACGGTTGACCTCTAAAATGAAATGAAATAATGTTTTGGGCCATTTAGTTCATACAGTGCTGTATTTTGAATTGAAAAGAAACACTATTTAGGATGTATTTCAACTGCTGTAATAGTTGTGTCTTTTGAACAGAGTAACAATAAACATTGTACAAAATCATGTTTTAGACAATAATGAAAGTAAAGCTAGTGAAGAACAAAGCTTTGAAATGATAGGAGTCTTTATTGTTTGTTTTCAACTGTGAAGTAAAGCTTGAAACAGTTGACCTCTAACATGAACTGAAATAATGCTGTAGGCCATTTAGAACATAGCGTGCTCTCTTTTGAATTGAAAATAAACACTATTTAGGATGTATTTCAACTGCTGTAAGTTTTTGTCTTTTGAACAGTTTCAATAAATATTGTACAAAATCATGTTTTTGACAGTTACGAACAATACAACGAGTAAAGCACTGAACTTTGAAATAATAGGAGACACATTGTTTGATTTCAACTGTGAAGCAAAGCTTGAAACAGTTGAACTCTAACAAGAAATGAAATAATGTTTTAGGCCATTTAGTTCATACATTGCTGTCTTTTGAATTGTAAAGAAACACTATTTAAGTTGAATTTCAACTGCTGTAATAAATGTGTCTTTTGAACAGAGTTTCAATAAACATTGTACAAAATCATGTTTTTGACAGTTACGAAAATACAGCTAGTAAAGCAATGACTTTTGAAATGATGAATGACACTATTGTTTGATTTCAACGGTGAAGCAAAGCTTGAATCAGTTGACCTCTAAATTGAAATGAAATAATGCTGTAGGCCATTAAGAACATAGCGTGCTCTCTTTTGAATTGAAAATAAACACTATTTAGGATGTATTTCAACTGCTGTAATAGTTGTGTCTTTTGAACAGAGTAACAATAAACATTGTACAAAATCATGTTTTAGACAATAAGGAAAGTACAGCTAGTGAAGAACAAAGCTTTGAAATGATAGGAGTCTTTATTGTTTGTTTTCAACTGTGAAGTAAAGCTTGAAACAGTTGACCTCTAACATGAACTGAAATAATGCTGTAGGCCATTTAGAACATAGCGTGCTCTCTTTTGAAATGAAAATAAACACTATTTAGGATGAATTTCAACTGCTGTAATTTTTAGTCTTTTGAACATAGTTTCAACAAACATTGTACAAAATCATGTTTTTGACATTTACGAAAATACAACTAGTAAAGCAATGACTTTTGAAATGATAAAAGACACTATTGTTTGATTTCAACTGTGAAGCAAAGCTTGAAACAGTTGAACTCTAACAAGAAATTAAATAATGTTTTAGGCCATTTAGTTCATACAGTGCTGTCTTTTGAATTGAAGAGAAACACTATTTAGGATGTATTTCAACTAATGTAATAGTTGTGTCTTTTGAACAGAGTTTCAATAAACATCGTACAAAATCATGTTTTTGACAGTTACGAAAATACAACTAGTAAAGCAATGACTTTTGAAATGATAAATGACACTATTGTTTGATTTCAACTGTGAAGCAAAGCTTGAAACAGTTGACCTCTAAATTGAAATGAAATAATGCTGTAGGCCATTTAGAACATAGCGTGCTCTCTTTTGAATTGAAAATAAACAATATTTAGGATGTATTTCAACTGCTGTAAGTTTTTGTCTTTTGAACAGAGTTTCAATAAATATTGTACAAAATCATGTTTTTGACAGTTACGAACAATACAACGAGTAAAGCACTGAACTTTGAAATTATAGGAGACACATTGTTTGATTTCAACTGTGAAGCAAAGCTTGAAACAGTTGAACTCTAACAAGAAATGAAATAATGTTTTAGGCCATTTAGTTCATACGGTGCTGTCTTTTGAATTGAAGAGAAACACTATTTAGGATGTATTTCAACTGCTGTAATGGTTGTGTCTTTTGAAAAGAGTTTCGATAAACATTATACAAAATCATGTTTTAAACAAATTCGAATATACAATGAGTAAAGCACTGACTTTTGAAATGATTGGAAACTTTATTGTTTGATTTCAACTGTGAAGTAATGCTTGAAACGGTTGACCTCTAAAATGAAATGAAATAATGTTTTGGGCCATTTAGTTCATACAGTGCTGTATTTTGAATTGAAAAGAAACACTATTTAGGATGTATTTCAACTGCTGTAATAGTTGTGTCTTTTGAACAGAGTAACAATAAACATTGTACAAAATCATGTTTTAGACAATAATGAAAGTAAAGCTAGTGAAGAACAAAGCTTTGAAATGATAGGAGTCTTTATTGTTTGTTTTCAACTGTGAAGTAAAGCTTGAAACAGTTGACCTCTAACATGAACTGAAATAATGCTGTAGGCCATTTAGAACATAGCGTGCTCTCTTTTGAATTGAAAATAAACACTATTTAGGATGTATTTCAACTGCTGTAAGTTTTTGTCTTTTGAACAGTTTCAATAAATATTGTACAAAATCATGTTTTTGACAGTTACGAACAATACAACGAGTAAAGCACTGAACTTTGAAATAATAGGAGACACATTGTTTGATTTCAACTGTGAAGCAAAGCTTGAAACAGTTGAACTCTAACAAGAAATGAAATAATGTTTTAGGCCATTTAGTTCATACATTGCTGTCTTTTGAATTGTAAAGAAACACTATTTAAGTTGAATTTCAACTGCTGTAATAAATGTGTCTTTTGAACAGAGTTTCAATAAACATTGTACAAAATCATGTTTTTGACAGTTACGAAAATACAGCTAGTAAAGCAATGACTTTTGAAATGATGAATGACACTATTGTTTGATTTCAACGGTGAAGTAAAGCTTGAAACAGTTGACCTCTAAATTGAAATGAAATAATGCTGTAGGCCATTTAGAACATAGGGTGCTCTCTTTTGAATTGAAAATAAACACTATTTAGGATGTATTTCAACTGCTGTAAGTTTTTGTCTTTTGAACAGTTTCAATAAATGTTGTACAAAATCATGTTTTAGACAATAATGAAAGTACAGCTAGTGAAGAACAAAGCTTTGAAATGATAGGAGTCTTTATTGTTTGTTTTCAACTGTGAAGTAAAGCTTGAAACAGTTGACCTCTAACATGAACTGAAATAATGCTGTAGGCCATTTAGAACATAGCGTGCTCTCTTTTGAATTGAAAATAAACACTATTTAGGATGAATTTCAACTGCTGTAATTTTTTGTCTTTTGAACAGTTTCAATAAATATTTTAAAAAATCATGTTTTAGACAATAACGAACAATACAACGAGTAAAGCACTGACGTTTGAAATGATTGGAAACTTTATTGTTTGATTTCAACTGTGAAGTAATGCTTGAAACGGTTGACCTCTAAAATGAAATGAAATAATGTTTTTGGCAATTTAGTTCATACAGTGCTGTCTTTTGAATTGAAAAGAAACACTATTTAGGATGTATTTCAACTGCTGTAATAGTTTTGTCTTTTGAACATAGTTTCAACAAACATTGTACAAAATCATGTTTTTGACAGTTACGAAAATACAACTAGTAAAGCAATGACTTTTGAAATGATAAATGACACTATTGTTTGATTTCAACTGTGAAGCTAAGCTTGAAACAGTTGACCTCTAAATTGAAATGAAATAATGCTGTAGGCCATTTAGAACATAGCGTGCTCTCTTTTGAATTGAAAATAAACAATATTTAGGATGTATTTCAACTGCTGTAAGTTTTTGTCTTTTGAACAGAGTTTCAATAAATATTGTACAAAATCATGTTTTTGACAGTTACGAACAATACAACGAGTAAAGCACTGAACTTTGAAATAATAGGAGACACATTGTTTGATTTCAACTGTGAAGCAAAGCTTGAAACAGTTGAACTCTAACAAGAAATGAAATAATGTTTTAGGCCATTTAGTTCATACATTGCTGTCTTTTGAATTGTAAAGAAACACTATTTAAGTTGAATTTCAACTGCTGTAATAAATGTGTCTTTTGAACAGAGTTTCAATAAACATTGTACAAAATCATGTTTTTGACAGTTACGAAAATACAGCTAGTAAAGGAATGACTTTTGAAATGATGAATGACTCTATTGTTTGATTTCAACTGTGAAGCAAAGCTTGAATCAGTTGACCTCTAAATTGAAATGAAATAATGCTGTAGGCCATTAAGAACATAGCGTGCTCTCTTTTGAATTGAAAATAAACACTATTTAGGATGTATTTCAACTGCTGTAAGTTTTTGTCTTTTGAACAGAGTTTCAATAAATATTGTACAAAATCATGTTTTTGACAGTTACGAACAATACAACGAGTAAAGCACTGAACTTTGAAATTATAGGAGACACATTGTTTGATTTCAACTGTGAAGCAAAGCTTGAAACAGTTGAACTCTAACAAGAAATGAAATAATGTTTTAGGCCATTTAGTTCATACGGTGCTGTCTTTTGAATTGAAGAGAAACACTATTTAGGATGTATTTCAACTGCTGTAATGGTTGTGTCTTTTGAAAAGAGTTTCGATAAACATTATACAAAATCATGTTTTAAACAAATTCGAATATACAATGAGTAAAGCACTGACTTTTGAAATGATTGGAAACTTTATTGTTTGATTTCAACTGTGAAGTAATGCTTGAAACGGTTGACCTCTAAAATGAAATGAAATAATGTTTTGGGCCATTTAGTTCATACAGTGCTGTATTTTGAATTGAAAAGAAACACTATTTAGGATGTATTTCAACTGCTGTAATAGTTGTGTCTTTTGAACAGAGTAACAATAAACATTGTACAAAATCATGTTTTAGACAATAATGAAAGTAAAGCTAGTGAAGAACAAAGCTTTGAAATGATAGGAGTCTTTATTGTTTGTTTTCAACTGTGAAGTAAAGCTTGAAACAGTTGACCTCTAACATGAACTGAAATAATGCTGTAGGCCATTTAGAACATAGCGTGCTCTCTTTTGAATTGAAAATAAACACTATTTAGGATGTATTTCAACTGCTGTAAGTTTTTGTCTTTTGAACAGTTTCAATAAATATTGTACAAAATCATGTTTTTGACAGTTACGAACAATACAACGAGTAAAGCACTGAACTTTGAAATAATAGGAGACACATTGTTTGATTTCAACTGTGAAGCAAAGCTTGAAACAGTTGAACTCTAACAAGAAATGAAATAATGTTTTAGGCCATTTAGTTCATACATTGCTGTCTTTTGAATTGTAAAGAAACACTATTTAAGTTGAATTTCAACTGCTGTAATAAATGTGTCTTTTGAACAGAGTTTCAATAAACATTGTACAAAATCATGTTTTTGACAGTTACGAAAATACAGCTAGTAAAGCAATGACTTTTGAAATGATGAATGACACTATTGTTTGATTTCAACGGTGAAGCAAAGCTTGAATCAGTTGACCTCTAAATTGAAATGAAATAATGCTGTAGGCCATTAAGAACATAGCGTGCTCTCTTTTGAATTGAAAATAAACACTATTTAGGATGTATTTCAACTGCTGTAATAGTTGTGTCTTTTGAACAGAGTAACAATAAACATTGTACAAAATCATGTTTTAGACAATAAGGAAAGTAAAGCTAGTGAAGAACAAAGCTTTGAAATGATAGGAGTCTTTATTGTTTGTTTTCAACTGTGAAGTAAAGCTTGAAACAGTTGACCTCTAACATGAACTGAAATAATGCTGTAGGCCATTTAGAACATAGCGTGCTCTCTTTTGAATTGAAAATAAACACTATTTAGGATGTATTTCAACTGCTGTAAGTTTTTGTCTTTTGAACAGTTTCAATAAATATTGTACAAAATCATGTTTTTGACAGTTACGAACAATACAACGAGTAAAGCACTGAACTTTGAAATAATAGGAGACACATTGTTTGATTTCAACTGTGAAGCAAAGCTTGAAACAGTTGAACTCTAACAAGAAATGAAATAATGTTTTAGGCCATTTAGTTCATACATTGCTGTCTTTTGAATTGTAAAGAAACACTATTTAAGTTGAATTTCAACTGCTGTAATAAATGTGTCTTTTGAACAGAGTTTCAATAAACATTGTACAAAATCATGTTTTTGACAGTTACGAAAATACAGCTAGTAAAGCAATGACTTTTGAAATGATGAATGACACTATTGTTTGATTTCAACGGTGAAGCAAAGCTTGAATCAGTTGACCTCTAAATTGAAATGAAATAATGCTGTAGGCCATTAAGAACATAGCGTGCTCTCTTTTGAATTGAAAATAAACACTATTTAGGATGTATTTCAACTGCTGTAATAGTTGTGTCTTTTGAACAGAGTAACAATAAACATTGTACAAAATCATGTTTTAGACAATAAGGAAAGTACAGCTAGTGAAGAACAAAGCTTTGAAATGATAGGAGTCTTTATTGTTTGTTTTCAACTGTGAAGTAAAGCTTGAAACAGTTGACCTCTAACATGAACTGAAATAATGCTGTAGGCCATTTAGAACATAGCGTGCTCTCTTTTGAAATGAAAATAAACACTATTTAGGATGAATTTCAACTGCTGTAATTTTTAGTCTTTTGAACATAGTTTCAACAAACATTGTACAAAATCATGTTTTTGACATTTACGAAAATACAACTAGTAAAGCAATGACTTTTGAAATGATAAAAGACACTATTGTTTGATTTCAACTGTGAAGCAAAGCTTGAAACAGTTGAACTCTAACAAGAAATTAAATAATGTTTTAGGCCATTTAGTTCATACAGTGCTGTCTTTTGAATTGAAGAGAAACACTATTTAGGATGTATTTCAACTAATGTAATAGTTGTGTCTTTTGAACAGAGTTTCAATAAACATCGTACAAAATCATGTTTTTGACAGTTACGAAAATACAACTAGTAAAGCAATGACTTTTGAAATGATAAATGACACTATTGTTTGATTTCAACTGTGAAGCAAAGCTTGAAACAGTTGACCTCTAAATTGAAATGAAATAATGCTGTAGGCCATTTAGAACATAGCGTGCTCTCTTTTGAATTGAAAATAAACAATATTTAGGATGTATTTCAACTGCTGTAAGTTTTTGTCTTTTGAACAGAGTTTCAATAAATATTGTACAAAATCATGTTTTTGACAGTTACGAACAATACAACGAGTAAAGCACTGAACTTTGAAATTATAGGAGACACATTGTTTGATTTCAACTGTGAAGCAAAGCTTGAAACAGTTGAACTCTAACAAGAAATGAAATAATGTTTTAGGCCATTTAGTTCATACGGTGCTGTCTTTTGAATTGAAGAGAAACACTATTTAGGATGTATTTCAACTGCTGTAATGGTTGTGTCTTTTGAAAAGAGTTTCGATAAACATTATACAAAATCATGTTTTAAACAAATTCGAATATACAATGAGTAAAGCACTGACTTTTGAAATGATTGGAAACTTTATTGTTTGATTTCAACTGTGAAGTAATGCTTGAAACGGTTGACCTCTAAAATGAAATGAAATAATGTTTTGGGCCATTTAGTTCATACAGTGCTGTATTTTGAATTGAAAAGAAACACTATTTAGGATGTATTTCAACTGCTGTAATAGTTGTGTCTTTTGAACAGAGTAACAATAAACATTGTACAAAATCATGTTTTAGACAATAATGAAAGTAAAGCTAGTGAAGAACAAAGCTTTGAAATGATAGGAGTCTTTATTGTTTGTTTTCAACTGTGAAGTAAAGCTTGAAACAGTTGACCTCTAACATGAACTGAAATAATGCTGTAGGCCATTTAGAACATAGCGTGCTCTCTTTTGAATTGAAAATAAACACTATTTAGGATGTATTTCAACTGCTGTAAGTTTTTGTCTTTTGAACAGTTTCAATAAATATTGTACAAAATCATGTTTTTGACAGTTACGAACAATACAACGAGTAAAGCACTGAACTTTGAAATAATAGGAGACACATTGTTTGATTTCAACTGTGAAGCAAAGCTTGAAACAGTTGAACTCTAACAAGAAATGAAATAATGTTTTAGGCCATTTAGTTCATACATTGCTGTCTTTTGAATTGTAAAGAAACACTATTTAAGTTGAATTTCAACTGCTGTAATAAATGTGTCTTTTGAACAGAGTTTCAATAAACATTGTACAAAATCATGTTTTTGACAGTTACGAAAATACAGCTAGTAAAGCAATGACTTTTGAAATGATGAATGACACTATTGTTTGATTTCAACGGTGAAGCAAAGCTTGAATCAGTTGACCTCTAAATTGAAATGAAATAATGCTGTAGGCCATTAAGAACATAGCGTGCTCTCTTTTGAATTGAAAATAAACACTATTTAGGATGTATTTCAACTGCTGTAATAGTTGTGTCTTTTGAACAGAGTAACAATAAACATTGTACAAAATCATGTTTTAGACAATAAGGAAAGTAAAGCTAGTGAAGAACAAAGCTTTGAAATGATAGGAGTCTTTATTGTTTGTTTTCAACTGTGAAGTAAAGCTTGAAACAGTTGACCTCTAACATGAACTGAAATAATGCTGTAGGCCATTTAGAACATAGCGTGCTCTCTTTTGAATTGAAAATAAACACTATTTAGGATGTATTTCAACTGCTGTAAGTTTTTGTCTTTTGAACAGTTTCAATAAATATTGTACAAAATCATGTTTTTGACAGTTACGAACAATACAACGAGTAAAGCACTGAACTTTGAAATAATAGGAGACACATTGTTTGATTTCAACTGTGAAGCAAAGCTTGAAACAGTTGAACTCTAACAAGAAATGAAATAATGTTTTAGGCCATTTAGTTCATACATTGCTGTCTTTTGAATTGTAAAGAAACACTATTTAAGTTGAATTTCAACTGCTGTAATAAATGTGTCTTTTGAACAGAGTTTCAATAAACATTGTACAAAATCATGTTTTTGACAGTTACGAAAATACAGCTAGTAAAGCAATGACTTTTGAAATGATGAATGACACTATTGTTTGATTTCAACGGTGAAGTAAAGCTTGAATCAGTTGACCTCTAAATTGAAATGAAATAATGCTGTAGGCCATTAAGAACATAGCGTGCTCTCTTTTGAATTGAAAATAAACACTATTTAGGATGTATTTCAACTGCTGTAATAGTTGTGTCTTTTGAACAGAGTAACAATAAACATTGTACAAAATCATGTTTTAGACAATAAGGAAAGTACAGCTAGTGAAGAACAAAGCTTTGAAATGATAGGAGTCTTTATTGTTTGTTTTCAACTGTGAAGTAAAGCTTGAAACAGTTGACCTCTAACATGAACTGAAATAATGCTGTAGGCCATTTAGAACATAGCGTGCTCTCTTTTGAATTGTAAAGAAACACTATTTAAGTTGAATTTCAACTGCTGTAATAAATGTGTCTTTTGAACAGAGTTTCAATAAACATTGTACAAAATCATGTTTTTGACAGTTACGAAAATACAGCTAGTAAAGCAATGACTTTTGAAATGATGAATGACACTATTGTTTGATTTCAACGGTGAAGCAAAGCTTGAATCAGTTGACCTCTAAATTGAAATGAAATAATGCTGTAGGCCATTAAGAACATAGCGTGCTCTCTTTTGAATTGAAAATAAACACTATTTAGGATGTATTTCAACTGCTGTAATAGTTGTGTCTTTTGAACAGAGTAACAATAAACATTGTACAAAATCATGTTTTAGACAATAAGGAAAGTACAGCTAGTGAAGAACAAAGCTTTGAAATGATAGGAGTCTTTATTGTTTGTTTTCAACTGTGAAGTAAAGCTTGAAACAGTTGACCTCTAACATGAACTGAAATAATGCTGTAGGCCATTTAGTTCATACAGTGCTGTCTTTTGAATTGAAGAGAAACACTATTTAGGATGTATTTCAACTAATGTAATAGTTGTGTCTTTTGAACAGAGTTTCAATAAACATCGTACAAAATCATGTTTTTGACAGTTACGAAAATACAACTAGTAAAGCAATGACTTTTGAAATGATAAATGACACTATTGTTTGATTTCAACTGTGAAGCAAAGCTTGAAACAGTTGACCTCTAAATTGAAATGAAATAATGCTGTAGGCCATTTAGAACATAGCGTGCTCTCTTTTGAATTGAAAATAAACAATATTTAGGATGTATTTCAACTGCTGTAAGTTTTTGTCTTTTGAACAGAGTTTCAATAAATATTGTACAAAATCATGTTTTTGACAGTTACGAACAATACAACGAGTAAAGCACTGAACTTTGAAATTATAGGAGACACATTGTTTGATTTCAACTGTGAAGCAAAGCTTGAAACAGTTGAACTCTAACAAGAAATGAAATAATGTTTTAGGCCATTTAGTTCATACGGTGCTGTCTTTTGAATTGAAGAGAAACACTATTTAGGATGTATTTCAACTGCTGTAATGGTTGTGTCTTTTGAAAAGAGTTTCGATAAACATTATACAAAATCATGTTTTAAACAAATTCGAATATACAATGAGTAAAGCACTGACTTTTGAAATGATTGGAAACTTTATTGTTTGATTTCAACTGTGAAGTAATGCTTGAAACGGTTGACCTCTAAAATGAAATGAAATAATGTTTTGGGCCATTTAGTTCATACAGTGCTGTATTTTGAATTGAAAAGAAACACTATTTAGGATGTATTTCAACTGCTGTAATAGTTGTGTCTTTTGAACAGAGTAACAATAAACATTGTACAAAATCATGTTTTAGACAATAATGAAAGTAAAGCTAGTGAAGAACAAAGCTTTGAAATGATAGGAGTCTTTATTGTTTGTTTTCAACTGTGAAGTAAAGCTTGAAACAGTTGACCTCTAACATGAACTGAAATAATGCTGTAGGCCATTTAGAACATAGCGTGCTCTCTTTTGAATTGAAAATAAACACTATTTAGGATGTATTTCAACTGCTGTAAGTTTTTGTCTTTTGAACAGTTTCAATAAATATTGTACAAAATCATGTTTTTGACAGTTACGAACAATACAACGAGTAAAGCACTGAACTTTGAAATAATAGGAGACACATTGTTTGATTTCAACTGTGAAGCAAAGCTTGAAACAGTTGAACTCTAACAAGAAATGAAATAATGTTTTAGGCCATTTAGTTCATACATTGCTGTCTTTTGAATTGTAAAGAAACACTATTTAAGTTGAATTTCAACTGCTGTAATAAATGTGTCTTTTGAACAGAGTTTCAATAAACATTGTACAAAATCATGTTTTTGACAGTTACGAAAATACAGCTAGTAAAGCAATGACTTTTGAAATGATGAATGACACTATTGTTTGATTTCAACGGTGAAGCAAAGCTTGAATCAGTTGACCTCTAAATTGAAATGAAATAATGCTGTAGGCCATTAAGAACATAGCGTGCTCTCTTTTGAATTGAAAATAAACACTATTTAGGATGTATTTCAACTGCTGTAATAGTTGTGTCTTTTGAACAGAGTAACAATAAACATTGTACAAAATCATGTTTTAGACAATAAGGAAAGTAAAGCTAGTGAAGAACAAAGCTTTGAAATGATAGGAGTCTTTATTGTTTGTTTTCAACTGTGAAGTAAAGCTTGAAACAGTTGACCTCTAACATGAACTGAAATAATGCTGTAGGCCATTTAGAACATAGCGTGCTCTCTTTTGAATTGAAAATAAACACTATTTAGGATGTATTTCAACTGCTGTAAGTTTTTGTCTTTTGAACAGTTTCAATAAATATTGTACAAAATCATGTTTTTGACAGTTACGAACAATACAACGAGTAAAGCACTGAACTTTGAAATAATAGGAGACACATTGTTTGATTTCAACTGTGAAGCAAAGCTTGAAACAGTTGAACTCTAACAAGAAATGAAATAATGTTTTAGGCCATTTAGTTCATACATTGCTGTCTTTTGAATTGTAAAGAAACACTATTTAAGTTGAATTTCAACTGCTGTAATAAATGTGTCTTTTGAACAGAGTTTCAATAAACATTGTACAAAATCATGTTTTTGACAGTTACGAAAATACAGCTAGTAAAGCAATGACTTTTGAAATGATGAATGACACTATTGTTTGATTTCAACGGTGAAGTAAAGCTTGAATAAGTTGACCTCTAAATTGAAATGAAATAATGCTGTAGGCCATTAAGAACATAGCGTGCTCTCTTTTGAATTGAAAATAAACACTATTTAGGATGTATTTCAACTGCTGTAATAGTTGTGTCTTTTGAACAGAGTAACAATAAACATTGTACAAAATCATGTTTTAGACAATAAGGAAAGTACAGCTAGTGAAGAACAAAGCTTTGAAATGATAGGAGTCTTTATTGTTTGTTTTCAACTGTGAAGTAAAGCTTGAAACAGTTGACCTCTAACATGAACTGAAATAATGCTGTAGGCCATTTAGAACATAGCGTGCTCTCTTTTGAAATGAAAATAAACACTATTTAGGATGAATTTCAACTGCTGTAATTTTTAGTCTTTTGAACATAGTTTCAACAAACATTGTACAAAATCATGTTTTTGACATTTACGAAAATACAACTAGTAAAGCAATGACTTTTGAAATGATAAAAGACACTTTTGTTTGATTTCAACTGTGAAGCAAAGCTTGAAACAGTTGAACTCTAACAAGAAATTAAATAATGTTTTAGGCCATTTAGTTCATACAGTGCTGTCTTTTGAATTGAAGAGAAACACTATTTAGGATGTATTTCAACTAATGTAATAGTTGTGTCTTTTGAACAGAGTTTCAATAAACATCGTACAAAATCATGTTTTTGACAGTTACGAAAATACAACTAGTAAAGCAATGACTTTTGAAATGATAAATGACACTATTGTTTGATTTCAACTGTGAAGCAAAGCTTGAAACAGTTGACCTCTAAATTGAAATGAAATAATGCTGTAGGCCATTTAGAACATAGCGTGCTCTCTTTTGAATTGAAAATAAACAATATTTAGGATGTATTTCAACTGTTGTAAGTTTTTGTCTTTTGAACAGAGTTTCAATAAATATTGTACAAAATCATGTTTTTGACAGTTACGAACAATACAACGAGTAAAGCACTGAACTTTGAAATTATAGGAGACACATTGTTTGATTTCAACTGTGAAGCAAAGCTTGAAACAGTTGAACTCTAACAAGAAATGAAATAATGTTTTAGGCCATTTAGTTCATACGGTGCTGTCTTTTGAATTGAAGAGAAACACTATTTAGGATGTATTTCAACTGCTGTAATGGTTGTGTCTTTTGAAAAGAGTTTCGATAAACATTATACAAAATCATGTTTTAAACAAATTCGAATATACAATGAGTAAAGCACTGACTTTTGAAATGATTGGAAACTTTATTGTTTGATTTCAACTGTGAAGTAATGCTTGAAACGGTTGACCTCTAAAATGAAATGAAATAATGTTTTGGGCCATTTAGTTCATACAGTGCTGTATTTTGAATTGAAAAGAAACACTATTTAGGATGTATTTCAACTGCTGTAATAGTTGTGTCTTTTGAACAGAGTAACAATAAACATTGTACAAAATCATGTTTTAGACAATAATGAAAGTAAAGCTAGTGAAGAACAAAGCTTTGAAATGATAGGAGTCTTTATTGTTTGTTTTCAACTGTGAAGTAAAGCTTGAAACAGTTGACCTCTAACATGAACTGAAATAATGCTGTAGGCCATTTAGAACATAGCGTGCTCTCTTTTGAATTGAAAATAAACACTATTTAGGATGTATTTCAACTGCTGTAAGTTTTTGTCTTTTGAACAGTTTCAATAAATATTGTACAAAATCATGTTTTTGACAGTTACGAACAATACAAAGAGTAAAGCACTGAACTTTGAAATAATAGGAGACACATTGTTTGATTTCAACTGTGAAGCAAAGCTTGAAACAGTTGAACTCTAACAAGAAATGAAATAATGTTTTAGGCCATTTAGTTCATACATTGCTGTCTTTTGAATTGTAAAGAAACACTATTTAAGTTGAATTTCAACTGCTGTAATAAATGTGTCTTTTGAACAGAGTTTCAATAAACATTGTACAAAATCATGTTTTTGACAGTTACGAAAATACAGCTAGTAAAGCAATGACTTTTGAAATGATGAATGACACTATTGTTTGATTTCAACGGTGAAGCAAAGCTTGAATCAGTTGACCTCTAAATTGAAATGAAATAATGCTGTAGGCCATTAAGAACATAGCGTGCTCTCTTTTGAATTGAAAATAAACACTATTTAGGATGTATTTCAACTGCTGTAATAGTTGTGTCTTTTGAACAGAGTAACAATAAACATTGTACAAAATCATGTTTTAGACAATAAGGAAAGTAAAGCTAGTGAAGAACAAAGCTTTGAAATGATAGGAGTCTTTATTGTTTGTTTTCAACTGTGAAGTAAAGCTTGAAACAGTTGACCTCTAACATGAACTGAAATAATGCTGTAGGCCATTTAGAACATAGCGTGCTCTCTTTTGAATTGAAAATAAACACTATTTAGGATGTATTTCAACTGCTGTAAGTTTTTGTCTTTTGAACAGTTTCAATAAATATTGTACAAAATCATGTTTTTGACAGTTACGAACAATACAACGAGTAAAGCACTGAACTTTGAAATAATAGGAGACACATTGTTTGATTTCAACTGTGAAGCAAAGCTTGAAACAGTTGAACTCTAACAAGAAATGAAATAATGTTTTAGGCCATTTAGTTCATACATTGCTGTCTTTTGAATTGTAAAGAAACACTATTTAAGTTGAATTTCAACTGCTGTAATAAATGTGTCTTTTGAACAGAGTTTCAATAAACATTGTACAAAATCATGTTTTTGACAGTTACGAAAATACAACAAGTAAAGCAATTACTTTTGAAATGATAAATGACACTATTGTTTGATTTCAACTGTGAAGCAAAGCTTGAAACAGTTGACCTCTAAATTGAAATGAAATAATGCTGTAGGCCATTTAGAACATAGCGTGCTCTCTTTTGAATTGAAAATAAACACTATTTAGGATGTATTTCAACTGCTGTAAGTTTTTGTCTTTTGAACAGTTTCAATAAATGTTGTACAAAATCATGTTTTAGACAATAATGAAAGTACAGCTAGTGAAGAACAAAGCTTTGAAATGATAGGAGTCTTTATTGTTTGTTTTCAACTGTGAAGTAAAGCTTGAAACAGTTGACCTCTAACATGAACTGAAATAATGCTGTAGGCCATTTAGAACATAGCGTGCTCTCTTTTGAATTGAAAATAAACACTATTTAGGATGAATTTCAACTGCTGTAATTTTTTGTCTTTTGAACAGTTTCAATAAATATTTTTAAAAATCATGTTTTAGACAATAACGAACAATACAACGAGTAAAGCACTGACGTTTGAAATGATTGGAAACTTTATTGTTTGATTTCAACTGTGAAGTAATGCTTGAAACGGTTGACCTCTAAAATGAAATGAAATAATGTTTTTGGCAATTTAGTTCATACAGTGCTGTCTTTTGAATTGAAAAGAAACACTATTTAGGATGTATTTCAACTGCTGTAATAGTTTTGTCTTTTGAACATAGTTTCAACAAACATTGTACAAAATCATGTTTTTGACAGTTACGAAAATACAACTAGTAAAGCAATGACTTTTGAAATGATAAATGACACTATTGTTTGATTTCAACTGTGAAGCTAAGCTTGAAACAGTTGACCTCTAAATTGAAATGAAATAATGCTGTAGGCCATTTAGAACATAGCGTGCTCTCTTCTGAATTGAAAATAAACAATATTTAGGATGTATTTCAACTGCTGTAAGTTTTTGTCTTTTGAACAGAGTTTCAATAAATATTGTACAAAATCATGTTTTTGACAGTTACGAACAATACAACGAGTAAAGCACTGAACTTTGAAATAATAGGAGACACATTGTTTGATTTCAACTGTGAAGCAAAGCTTGAAACAGTTGAACTCTAACAAGAAATGAAATAATGTTTTAGGCCATTTAGTTCATACATTGCTGTCTTTTGAAATGTAAAGAAACACTATTTAAGTTGAATTTCAACTGCTGTAATAAATGTGTCTTTTGAACAGAGTTTCAATAAACATTGTACAAAATCATGTTTTTGACAGTTACGAAAATACAGCTAGTAAAGGAATGACTTTTGAAATGATGAATGACTCTATTGTTTGATTTCAACTGTGAAGCAAAGCTTGAATCAGTTGACCTCTAAATTGAAATGAAATAATGCTGTAGGCCATTAAGAACATAGCGTGCTCTCTTTTGAATTGAAAATAAACACTATTTAGGATGTATTTCAACTGCTGTAAGTTTTTGTCTTTTGAACAGAGTTTCAATAAATATTGTACAAAATCATGTTTTTGACAGTTACGAACAATACAACGAGTAAAGCACTGAACTTTGAAATTATAGGAGACACATTGTTTGATTTCAACTGTGAAGCAAAGCTTGAAACAGTTGAACTCTAACAAGAAATGAAATAATGTTTTAGGCCATTTAGTTCATACGGTGCTGTCTTTTGAATTGAAGAGAAACACTATTTAGGATGTATTTCAACTGCTGTAATGGTTGTGTCTTTTGAAAAGAGTTTCGATAAACATTATACAAAATCATGTTTTAAACAAATTCGAATATACAATGAGTAAAGCACTGACTTTTGAAATGATTGGAAACTTTATTGTTTGATTTCAACTGTGAAGTAATGCTTGAAACGGTTGACCTCTAAAATGAAATGAAATAATGTTTTGGGCCATTTAGTTCATACAGTGCTGTATTTTGAATTGAAAAGAAACACTATTTAGGATGTATTTCAACTGCTGTAATAGTTGTGTCTTTTGAACAGAGTAACAATAAACATTGTACAAAATCATGTTTTAGACAATAATGAAAGTAAAGCTAGTGAAGAACAAAGCTTTGAAATGATAGGAGTCTTTATTGTTTGTTTTCAACTGTGAAGTAAAGCTTGAAACAGTTGACCTCTAACATGAACTGAAATAATGCTGTAGGCCATTTAGAACATAGCGTGCTCTCTTTTGAATTGAAAATAAACACTATTTAGGATGTATTTCAACTGCTGTAAGTTTTTGTCTTTTGAACAGTTTCAATAAATATTGTACAAAATCATGTTTTTGACAGTTACGAACAATACAACGAGTAAAGCACTGAACTTTGAAATAATAGGAGACACATTGTTTGATTTCAACTGTGAAGCAAAGCTTGAAACAGTTGAACTCTAACAAGAAATGAAATAATGTTTTAGGCCATTTAGTTCATACATTGCTGTCTTTTGAATTGTAAAGAAACACTATTTAAGTTGAATTTCAACTGCTGTAATAAATGTGTCTTTTGAACAGAGTTTCAATAAACATTGTACAAAATCATGTTTTTGACAGTTACGAAAATACAGCTAGTAAAGCAATGACTTTTGAAATGATGAATGACACTATTGTTTGATTTCAACGGTGAAGCAAAGCTTGAATCAGTTGACCTCTAAATTGAAATGAAATAATGCTGTAGGCCATTAAGAACATAGCGTGCTCTCTTTTGAATTGAAAATAAACACTATTTAGGATGTATTTCAACTGCTGTAATAGTTGTGTCTTTTGAACAGAGTAACAATAAACATTGTACAAAATCATGTTTTAGACAATAAGGAAAGTAAAGCTAGTGAAGAACAAAGCTTTGAAATGATAGGAGTCTTTATTGTTTGTTTTCAACTGTGAAGTAAAGCTTGAAACAGTTGACCTCTAACATGAACTGAAATAATGCTGTAGGCCATTTAGAACATAGCGTGCTCTCTTTTGAATTGAAAATAAACACTATTTAGGATGTATTTCAACTGCTGTAAGTTTTTGTCTTTTGAACAGTTTCAATAAATATTGTACAAAATCATGTTTTTGACAGTTACGAACAATACAACGAGTAAAGCACTGAACTTTGAAATAATAGGAGACACATTGTTTGATTTCAACTGTGAAGCAAAGCTTGAAACAGTTGAACTCTAACAAGAAATGAAATAATGTTTTAGGCCATTTAGTTCATACATTGCTGTCTTTTGAATTGTAAAGAAACACTATTTAAGTTGAATTTCAACTGCTGTAATAAATGTGTCTTTTGAACAGAGTTTCAATAAACATTGTACAAAATCATGTTTTTGACAGTTACGAAAATACAGCTAGTAAAGCAATGACTTTTGAAATGATGAATGACACTATTGTTTGATTTCAACGGTGAAGCAAAGCTTGAATCAGTTGACCTCTAAATTGAAATGAAATAATGCTGTAGGCCATTAAGAACATAGCGTGCTCTCTTTTGAATTGAAAATAAACACTATTTAGGATGTATTTCAACTGCTGTAATAGTTGTGTCTTTTGAACAGAGTAACAATAAACATTGTACAAAATCATGTTTTAGACAATAAGGAAAGTACAGCTAGTGAAGAACAAAGCTTTGAAATGATAGGAGTCTTTATTGTTTGTTTTCAACTGTGAAGTAAAGCTTGAAACAGTTGACCTCTAACATGAACTGAAATAATGCTGTAGGCCATTTAGAACATAGCGTGCTCTCTTTTGAAATGAAAATAAACACTATTTAGGATGAATTTCAACTGCTGTAATTTTTAGTCTTTTGAACATAGTTTCAACAAACATTGTACAAAATCATGTTTTTGACATTTACGAAAATACAACTAGTAAAGCAATGACTTTTGAAATGATAAAAGACACTATTGTTTGATTTCAACTGTGAAGCAAAGCTTGAAACAGTTGAACTCTAACAAGAAATTAAATAATGTTTTAGGCCATTTAGTTCATACAGTGCTGTCTTTTGAATTGAAGAGAAACACTATTTAGGATGTATTTCAACTAATGTAATAGTTGTGTCTTTTGAACAGAGTTTCAATAAACATCGTACAAAATCATGTTTTTGACAGTTACGAAAATACAACTAGTAAAGCAATGACTTTTGAAATGATAAATGACACTATTGTTTGATTTCAACTGTGAAGCAAAGCTTGAAACAGTTGACCTCTAAATTGAAATGAAATAATGCTGTAGGCCATTTAGAACATAGCGTGCTCTCTTTTGAATTGAAAATAAACAATATTTAGGATGTATTTCAACTGCTGTAAGTTTTTGTCTTTTGAACAGAGTTTCAATAAATATTGTACAAAATCATGTTTTTGACAGTTACGAACAATACAACGAGTAAAGCACTGAACTTTGAAATTATAGGAGACACATTGTTTGATTTCAACTGTGAAGCAAAGCTTGAAACAGTTGAACTCTAACAAGAAATGAAATAATGTTTTAGGCCATTTAGTTCATACGGTGCTGTCTTTTGAATTGAAGAGAAACACTATTTAGGATGTATTTCAACTGCTGTAATGGTTGTGTCTTTTGAAAAGAGTTTCGATAAACATTATACAAAATCATGTTTTAAACAAATTCGAATATACAATGAGTAAAGCACTGACTTTTGAAATGATTGGAAACTTTATTGTTTGATTTCAACTGTGAAGTAATGCTTGAAACGGTTGACCTCTAAAATGAAATGAAATAATGTTTTGGGCCATTTAGTTCATACAGTGCTGTATTTTGAATTGAAAAGAAACACTATTTAGGATGTATTTCAACTGCTGTAATAGTTGTGTCTTTTGAACAGAGTAACAATAAACATTGTACAAAATCATGTTTTAGACAATAATGAAAGTAAAGCTAGTGAAGAACAAAGCTTTGAAATGATAGGAGTCTTTATTGTTTGTTTTCAACTGTGAAGTAAAGCTTGAAACAGTTGACCTCTAACATGAACTGAAATAATGCTGTAGGCCATTTAGAACATAGCGTGCTCTCTTTTGAATTGAAAATAAACACTATTTAGGATGTATTTCAACTGCTGTAAGTTTTTGTCTTTTGAACAGTTTCAATAAATATTGTACAAAATCATGTTTTTGACAGTTACGAACAATACAACGAGTAAAGCACTGAACTTTGAAATAATAGGAGACACATTGTTTGATTTCAACTGTGAAGCAAAGCTTGAAACAGTTGAACTCTAACAAGAAATGAAATAATGTTTTAGGCCATTTAGTTCATACATTGCTGTCTTTTGAATTGTAAAGAAACACTATTTAAGTTGAATTTCAACTGCTGTAATAAATGTGTCTTTTGAACAGAGTTTCAATAAACATTGTACAAAATCATGTTTTTGACAGTTACGAAAATACAGCTAGTAAAGCAATGACTTTTGAAATGATGAATGACACTATTGTTTGATTTCAACGGTGAAGCAAAGCTTGAATCAGTTGACCTCTAAATTGAAATGAAATAATGCTGTAGGCCATTAAGAACATAGCGTGCTCTCTTTTGAATTGAAAATAAACACTATTTAGGATGTATTTCAACTGCTGTAATAGTTGTGTCTTTTGAACAGAGTAACAATAAACATTGTACAAAATCATGTTTTAGACAATAAGGAAAGTAAAGCTAGTGAAGAACAAAGCTTTGAAATGATAGGAGTCTTTATTGTTTGTTTTCAACTGTGAAGTAAAGCTTGAAACAGTTGACCTCTAACATGAACTGAAATAATGCTGTAGGCCATTTAGAACATAGCGTGCTCTCTTTTGAATTGAAAATAAACACTATTTAGGATGTATTTCAACTGCTGTAAGTTTTTGTCTTTTGAACAGTTTCAATAAATATTGTACAAAATCATGTTTTTGACAGTTACGAACAATACAACGAGTAAAGCACTGAACTTTGAAATAATAGGAGACACATTGTTTGATTTCAACTGTGAAGCAAAGCTTGAAACAGTTGAACTCTAACAAGAAATGAAATAATGTTTTAGGCCATTTAGTTCATACATTGCTGTCTTTTGAATTGTAAAGAAACACTATTTAAGTTGAATTTCAACTGCTGTAATAAATGTGTCTTTTGAACAGAGTTTCAATAAACATTGTACAAAATCATGTTTTTGACAGTTACGAAAATACAGCTAGTAAAGCAATGACTTTTGAAATGATGAATGACACTATTGTTTGATTTCAACGGTGAAGCAAAGCTTGAATCAGTTGACCTCTAAATTGAAATGAAATAATGCTGTAGGCCATTAAGAACATAGCGTGCTCTCTTTTGAATTGAAAATAAACACTATTTAGGATGTATTTCAACTGCTGTAATAGTTGTGTCTTTTGAACAGAGTAACAATAAACATTGTACAAAATCATGTTTTAGACAATAAGGAAAGTACAGCTAGTGAAGAACAAAGCTTTGAAATGATAGGAGTCTTTATTGTTTGTTTTCAACTGTGAAGTAAAGCTTGAAACAGTTGACCTCTAACATGAACTGAAATAATGCTGTAGGCCATTTAGAACATAGCGTGCTCTCTTTTGAAATGAAAATAAACACTATTTAGGATGAATTTCAACTGCTGTAATTTTTAGTCTTTTGAACATAGTTTCAACAAACATTGTACAAAATCATGTTTTTGACATTTACGAAAATACAACTAGTAAAGCAATGACTTTTGAAATGATAAAAGACACTATTGTTTGATTTCAACTGTGAAGCAAAGCTTGAAACAGTTGAACTCTAACAAGAAATTATATAATGTTTTAGGCCATTTAGTTCATACAGTGCTGTCTTTTGAATTGAAGAGAAACACTATTTAGGATGTATTTCAACTAATGTAATAGTTGTGTCTTTTGAACAGAGTTTCAATAAACATCGTACAAAATCATGTTTTTGACAGTTACGAAAATACAACTAGTAAAGCAATGACTTTTGAAATGATAAATGACACTATTGTTTGATTTCAACTGTGAAGCAAAGCTTGAAACAGTTGACCTCTAAATTGAAATGAAATAATGCTGTAGGCCATTTAGAACATAGCGTGCTCTCTTTTGAATTGAAAATAAACAATATTTAGGATGTATTTCAACTGCTGTAAGTTTTTGTCTTTTGAACAGAGTTTCAATAAATATTGTACAAAATCATGTTTTTGACAGTTACGAACAATACAACGAGTAAAGCACTGAACTTTGAAATTATAGGAGACACATTGTTTGATTTCAACTGTGAAGCAAAGCTTGAAACAGTTGAACTCTAACAAGAAATGAAATAATGTTTTAGGCCATTTAGTTCATACGGTGCTGTCTTTTGAATTGAAGAGAAACACTATTTAGGATGTATTTCAACTGCTGTAATGGTTGTGTCTTTTGAAAAGAGTTTCGATAAACATTATACAAAATCATGTTTTAAACAAATTCGAATATACAATGAGTAAAGCACTGACTTTTGAAATGATTGGAAATTTTATTGTTTGATTTCAACTGTGAAGTAATGCTTGAAACGGTTGACCTCTAAAATGAAATGAAATAATGTTTTGGGCCATTTAGTTCATACAGTGCTGTATTTTGAATTGAAAAGAAACACTATTTAGGATGTATTTCAACTGCTGTAATAGTTGTGTCTTTTGAACAGAGTAACAATAAACATTGTACAAAATCATGTTTTAGACAATAATGAAAGTAAAGCTAGTGAAGAACAAAGCTTTGAAATGATAGGAGTCTTTATTGTTTGTTTTCAACTGTGAAGTAAAGCTTGAAACAGTTGACCTCTAACATGAACTGAAATAATGCTGTAGGCCATTTAGAACATAGCGTGCTCTCTTTTGAAATGAAAATAAACACTATTTAGGATGAATTTCAACTGCTGTAATTTTTAGTCTTTTGAACATAGTTTCAACAAACATTGTACAAAATCATGTTTTTGACATTTACGAAAATACAACTAGTAAAGCAATGACTTTTGAAATGATAAAAGACACTATTGTTTGATTTCAACTGTGAAGCAAAGCTTGAAACAGTTGAACTCTAACAAGAAATTAAATAATGTTTTAGGCCATTTAGTTCATACAGTGCTGTCTTTTGAATTGAAGAGAAACACTATTTAGGATGTATTTCAACTAATGTAATAGTTGTGTCTTTTGAACAGAGTTTCAATAAACATCGTACAAAATCATGTTTTTGACAGTTACGAAAATACAACTAGTAAAGCAATGACTTTTGAAATGATAAATGACACTATTGTTTGATTTCAACTGTGAAGCAAAGCTTGAAACAGTTGACCTCTAAATTGAAATGAAATAATGCTGTAGGCCATTTAGAACATAGCGTGCTCTCTTTTGAATTGAAAATAAACAATATTTAGGATGTATTTCAACTGCTGTAAGTTTTTGTCTTTTGAACAGAGTTTCAATAAATATTGTACAAAATCATGTTTTTGACAGTTACGAACAATACAACGAGTAAAGCACTGAACTTTGAAATTATAGGAGACACATTGTTTGATTTCAACTGTGAAGCAAAGCTTGAAACAGTTGAACTCTAACAAGAAATGAAATAATGTTTTAGGCCATTTAGTTCATACGGTGCTGTCTTTTGAATTGAAGAGAAACACTATTTAGGATGTATTTCAACTGCTGTAATGGTTGTGTCTTTTGAAAAGAGTTTCGATAAACATTATACAAAATCATGTTTTAAACAAATTCGAATATACAATGAGTAAAGCACTGACTTTTGAAATGATTGGAAACTTTATTGTTTGATTTCAACTGTGAAGTAATGCTTGAAACGGTTGACCTCTAAAATGAAATGAAATAATGTTTTGGGCCATTTAGTTCATACAGTGCTGTCTTTTGAATTGAAAAGAAACACTATTTAGGATGTATTTCAACTGCTGTAATAGTTGTGTCTTTTGAACAGAGTAACAATAAACATTGTACAAAATCATGTTTTAGACAATAATGAAAGTAAAGCTAGTGAAGAACAAAGCTTTGAAATGATAGGAGTCTTTATTGTTTGTTTTCAACTGTGAAGTAAAGCTTGAAACAGTTGACCTCTAACATGAACTGAAATAATGCTGTAGGCCATTTAGAACATAGCGTGCTCTCTTTTGAATTGAAAATAAACACTATTTAGGATGTATTTCAACTGCTGTAAGTTTTTGTCTTTTGAACAGTTTCAATAAATATTGTACAAAATCATGTTTTTGACAGTTACGAACAATACAACGAGTAAAGCACTGAACTTTGAAATAATAGGAGACACATTGTTTGATTTCAACTGTGAAGCAAAGCTTGAAACAGTTGAACTCTAACAAGAAATGAAATAATGTTTTAGGCCATTTAGTTCATACATTGCTGTCTTTTGAATTGTAAAGAAACACTATTTAAGTTGAATTTCAACTGCTGTAATAAATGTGTCTTTTGAACAGAGTTTCAATAAACATTGTACAAAATCATGTTTTTGACAGTTACGAAAATACAGCTAGTAAAGCAATGACTTTTGAAATGATGAATGACACTATTGTTTGATTTCAACGGTGAAGCAAAGCTTGAATCAGTTGACCTCTAAATTGAACTGAAATAATGCTGTAGGCCATTTAGAACATAGCGTGCTCTCTTTTGAATTGAAAATAAACACTATTTAGGATGTATTTCAACTGCTGTAAGTTTTTGTCTTTTGAACAGTTTCAATAAATATTGTACAAAATCATGTTTTTGACAGTTACGAACAATACAACGAGTAAAGCACTGAACTTTGAAATAATAGGAGACACATTGTTTGATTTCAACTGTGAAGCAAAGCTTGAAACAGTTGAACTCTAACAAGAAATGAAATAATGTTTTAGGCCATTTAGTTCATACATTGCTGTCTTTTGAATTGTAAAGAAACACTATTTAAGTTGAATTTCAACTGCTGTAATAAATGTGTCTTTTGAACAGAGTTTCAATAAACATTGTACAAAATCATGTTTTTGACAGTTACGAAAATACAGCTAGTAAAGCAATGACTTTTGAAATGATGAATGACACTATTGTTTGATTTCAACGGTGAAGTAAAGCTTGAAATAGTTGACCTCTAAATTGAAATGAAATAATGCTGTAGGCCATTAAGAACATAGCGTGCTCTCTTTTGAATTGAAAATAAACACTATTTAGGATGTATTTCAACTGCTGTAATAGTTGTGTCTTTTGAACAGAGTAACAATAAACATTGTACAAAATCATGTTTTAGACAATAAGGAAAGTACAGCTAGTGAAGAACAAAGCTTTGAAATGATAGGAGTCTTTATTGTTTGTTTTCAACTGTGAAGTAAAGCTTGAAACAGTTGACCTCTAACATGAACTGAAATAATGCTGTAGGCCATTTAGAACATAGCGTGCTCTCTTTTGAAATGAAAATAAACAATATTTAGGATGTATTTCAACTGCTGTAAGTTTTTGTCTTTTGAACAGAGTTTCAATAAATATTGTACAAAATCATGTTTTTGACAGTTACGAACAATACAACGAGTAAAGCACTGAACTTTGAAATAATAGGAGACACATTGTTTGATTTCAACTGTGAAGCAAAGCTTGAAACAGTTGAACTCTAACAAGAAATGAAATAATGTTTTAGGCCATTTAGTTCATACAGTGCTGTCTTTTGAATTGAAAAGAAACACTATTTAGGATGTATTTCAACTGCTGTAATAGTTTTGTCTTTTGAACATAGTTTCAACAAACATTGTACAAAATCATGTTTTTGACAGTTACGAAAATACAACAAGTAAAGCAATTACTTTTGAAATGATAAATGACACTATTGTTTGATTTCAACTGTGAAGCAAAGCTTGAAACAGTTGACCTCTAAATTGAAATGAAATAATGCTGTAGGCCATTTAGAACATAGCGTGCTCTCTTTTGAATTGAAAATAAACACTATTTAGGATGTATTTCAACTGCTGTAAGTTTTTGTCTTTTGAACAGTTTCAATAAATGTTGTACAAAATCATGTTTTAGACAATAATGAAAGTACAGCTAGTGAAGAACAAAGCTTTGAAATGATAGGAGTCTTTATTGTTTGTTTTCAACTGTGAAGTAAAGCTTGAAACAGTTGACCTCTAACATGAACTGAAATAATGCTGTAGGCCATTTAGAACATAGCGTGCTCTCTTTTGAATTGAAAATAAACACTATTTAGGATGTATTTCAACTGCTGTAAGTTTTTGTCTTTTGAACAGTTTCAATAAATATTGTACAAAATCATGTTTTTGACAGTTACGAACAATACAACGAGTAAAGCACTGAACTTTGAAATAATAGGAGACACATTGTTTGATTTCAACTGTGAAGCAAAGCTTGAAACAGTTGAACTCTAACAAGAAATGAAATAATGTTTTAGGCCATTTAGTTCATACATTGCTGTCTTTTGAATTGTAAAGAAACACTATTTAAGTTGAATTTCAACTGCTGTAATAAATGTGTCTTTTGAACAGAGTTTCAATAAACATTGTACAAAATCATGTTTTTGACAGTTACGAAAATACAGCTAGTAAAGCAATGACTTTTGAAATGATGAATGACACTATTGTTTGATTTCAACGGTGAAGCAAAGCTTGAATCAGTTGACCTCTAAATTGAAATGAAATAATGCTGTAGGCCATTAAGAACATAGCGTGCTCTCTTTTGAATTGAAAATAAACACTATTTAGGATGTATTTCAACTGCTGTAATAGTTGTGTCTTTTGAACAGAGTAACAATAAACATTGTACAAAATCATGTTTTAGACAATAAGGAAAGTACAGCTAGTGAAGAACAAAGCTTTGAAATGATAGGAGTCTTTATTGTTTGTTTTCAACTGTGAAGTAAAGCTTGAAACAGTTGACCTCTAACATGAACTGAAATAATGCTGTAGGCCATTTAGAACATAGCGTGCTCTCTTTTGAAATGAAAATAAACACTATTTAGGATGAATTTCAACTGCTGTAATTTTTAGTCTTTTGAACATAGTTTCAACAAACATTGTACAAAATCATGTTTTTGACATTTACGAAAATACAACTAGTAAAGCAATGACTTTTGAAATGATAAAAGACACTATTGTTTGATTTCAACTGTGAAGCAAAGCTTGAAACAGTTGAACTCTAACAAGAAATTAAATAATGTTTTAGGCCATTTAGTTCATACAGTGCTGTCTTTTGAATTGAAGAGAAACACTATTTAGGATGTATTTCAACTAATGTAATAGTTGTGTCTTTTGAACAGAGTTTCAATAAACATCGTACAAAATCATGTTTTTGACAGTTACGAAAATACAACTAGTAAAGCAATGACTTTTGAAATGATAAATGACACTATTGTTTGATTTCAACTGTGAAGCAAAGCTTGAAACAGTTGACCTCTAAATTGAAATGAAATAATGCTGTAGGCCATTTAGAACATAGCGTGCTCTCTTTTGAATTGAAAATAAACAATATTTAGGATGTATTTCAACTGCTGTAAGTTTTTGTCTTTTGAACAGAGTTTCAATAAATATTGTACAAAATCATGTTTTTGACAGTTACGAACAATACAACGAGTAAAGCACTGAACTTTGAAATAATAGGAGACACATTGTTTGATTTCAACTGTGAAGCAAAGCTTGAAACAGTTGAACTCTAACAAGAAATGAAATAATGTTTTAGGCCATTTAGTTCATACATTGCTGTCTTTTGAATTGTAAAGAAACACTATTTAAGTTGAATTTCAACTGCTGTAATAAATGTGTCTTTTGAACAGAGTTTCAATAAACATTGTACAAAATCATGTTTTTGACAGTTACGAAAATACAGCTAGTAAAGGAATGACTTTTGAAATGATGAATGACTCTATTGTTTGATTTCAACTGTGAAGCAAAGCTTGAATCAGTTGACCTCTAAATTGAAATGAAATAATGCTGTAGGCCATTAAGAACATAGCATGCTCTCTTTTGAATTGAAAATAAACACTATTTAGGATGTATTTCAACTGCTGTAAGTTTTTGTCTTTTGAACAGAGTTTCAATAAATATTGTACAAAATCATGTTTTTGACAGTTACGAACAATACAACGAGTAAAGCACTGAACTTTGAAATTATAGGAGACACATTGTTTGATTTCAACTGTGAAGCAAAGCTTGAAACAGTTGAACTCTAACAAGAAATGAAATAATGTTTTAGGCCATTTAGTTCATACGGTGCTGTCTTTTGAATTGAAGAGAAACACTATTTAGGATGTATTTCAACTGCTGTAATGGTTGTGTCTTTTGAAAAGAGTTTCGATAAACATTATACAAAATCATGTTTTAAACAAATTCGAATATACAATGAGTAAAGCACTGACTTTTGAAATGATTGGAAACTTTATTGTTTGATTTCAACTGTGAAGTAATGCTTGAAACGGTTGACCTCTAAAATTAAATGAAATAATGTTTTGGGCCATTTAGTTCATACAGTGCTGTCTTTTGAATTGAAAAGAAACACTATTTAGGATGTATTTCAACTGCTGTAATAGTTGTGTCTTTTGAACAGAGTAACAATAAACATTGTACAAAATCATGTTTTAGACAATAATGAAAGTAAAGCTAGTGAAGAACAAAGCTTTGAAATGATAGGAGTCTTTATTGTTTGTTTTCAACTGTGAAGTAAAGCTTGAAACAGTTGACCTCTAACATGAACTGAAATAATGCTGTAGGCCATTTAGAACATAGCGTGCTCTCTTTTGAATTGAAAATAAACACTATTTAGGATGTATTTCAACTGCTGTAAGTTTTTGTCTTTTGAACAGTTTCAATAAATATTGTACAAAATCATGTTTTTGACAGTTACGAACAATACAACGAGTAAAGCACTGAACTTTGAAATAATAGGAGACACATTGTTTGATTTCAACTGTGAAGCAAAGCTTGAAACAGTTGAACTCTAACAAGAAATGAAATAATGTTTTAGGCCAATTAGTTCATACATTGCTGTCTTTTGAATTGTAAAGAAACACTATTTAAGTTGAATTTCAACTGCTATAATAAATGTGTCTTTTGAACAGAGTTTCAATAAACATTGTACAAAATCATGTTTTTGACAGTTACGAAAATACAGCTAGTAAAGCAATGACTTTTGAAATGATGAATGACACTATTGTTTGATTTCAACGGTAAAGCAAAGCTTGAATCAGTTGACCTCTAAATTGAAATGAAATAATGCTGTAGGCCATTAAGAACATAGCGTGCTCTCTTTTGAATTGAAAATAAACACTATTTAGGATGTATTTCAACTGCTGTAATAGTTGTGTCTTTTGAACAGAGTAACAATAAACATTGTACAAAATCATGTTTTAGACAATAAGGAAAGTACAGCTAGTGAAGAACAAAGCTTTGAAATGATAGGAGTCTTTATTGTTTGTTTTCAACTGTGAAGTAAAGCTTGAAACAGTTGACCTCTAACATGAACTGAAATAATGTTTTAGGCCATTTAGTTCATACAGTGCTGTCTTTTGAATTGAAGTGAAACACTATTTAGGATGTATTTCAACTAATGTAATAGTTGTGTCTTTTGAACAGAGTTTCAATAAACATCGTACAAAATAATGTTTTTGACAGTTACGAAAATACAACTAGTAAAGCAATGACTTTTGAAATGATAAATGACACTATTGTTTGATTTCAACTGTGAAGCAAAGCTTGAAACAGTTGACCTCTAAATTGAAATAAAATAATGCTGTAGGCCATTTAGAACATAGCGTGCTCTCTTTTGAATTGAAAATAAACACTATTTAGGATGTATTTCAACTGCTGTAAGTTTTTGTCTTTTGAACAGTTTCAATAAATATTGTACAAAATCATGTTTTTGACAGTTACGAACAATACAACGAGTAAAGCACTGAACTTTGGAATAATAGGAGACTTATTGTTTGATTTCAACTGTGAAGCAAAGCTTGAAACAGTTGAACTCTAACAAGAAATGAAATAATGTTTTAGGCCATTTAGTTCATACATTGCTGTCTTTTGAATTGTAAAGAAACACTATTTAAGTTGAATTTCAACTGCTGTAATAAATGTGTCTTTTGAACAGAGTTTCAATAAACATTGTACAAAATCATGTTTTTGACAGTTACGAAAATACAGCCAGTAAAGCAATGACTTTTGAAATGATGAATGACACTATTGTTTGATTTCAACTGTGAAGCAAAGCTTGAATCAGTTGACCTCTAAATTGAAATGAAATAGTGCTGTAGGCCATTAAGAACATAGCGTGCTCTCTTTTGAATTGAAAATAAACACTATTTAGGATGTATTTCAACTGCTGTAAGTTTTTGTCTTTTGAACAGAGTTTCAATAAATATTGTACACAATCATGTTTTTGACAGTTACGAACAATACAACGAGTAAAGCACTGAACTTTGAAATAATAGGAGACACATTGTTTGATTTCAACTGTGAAGCAAAGCTTGAAACAGTTGAACTCTAACAAGAAATGAAATAATGTTTTAGGCCATTTAGTTCATACGGTGCTGTCTTTTGAATTGAAGAGAAACACTATTTAGGATGTATTTCAACTGCTGTAATGGTTGTGTCTTTTGAAAAGAGTTTCGATAAACATTATACAAAATCATGTTTTAAACAAATTCGAACATACAATGAGTAAAGCACTGACTTTTGAAATGATTGGAAACTTTATTGTCTGATTTCAACTGTGAAGTAATGCTTGAAACGGTTGACCTCTAAAATGAAATGAAATAATGTTTTGGGCCATTTAGTTCATACAGTGCTGTCTTTTGAATTGAAAAGAAACACTATTTAGGATGTATTTCAACTGCTGTAATAGTTGTGTCTTTTGAACAGAGTAACAATAAACATTGTACAAAATCATGTTTTAGACAATAATGAAAGTAAAGCTAG
Source organism: Thymallus thymallus (assembly GCA_023634145.1). Taxonomy (NCBI): domain Eukaryota; kingdom Metazoa; phylum Chordata; class Actinopteri; order Salmoniformes; family Salmonidae; genus Thymallus; species Thymallus thymallus. The sequence goes on along the minus strand of JAKYLM010000196.1, from coordinate 7,733 downwards.
TGAAGAACAAAGCTTTGAAATGATAGGAGTCTTTATTGTTTGTTTTCAACTGTGAAGTAAAGCTTGAAACAGTTGACCTCTAACATGAACTGAAATAATGCTGTAGGCCATTTAGAACATAGCGTGCTCTCTTTTGAATTGAAAATAAACACTATTTAGGATGTATTTCAACTGCTGTAAGTTTTTGTCTTTTGAACAGTTTCAATAAATATTGTACAAAATCATGTTTTTGACAGTTACGAACAATACAACGAGTAAAGCACTGAACTTTGAAATAATAGGAGACACATTGTTTGATTTCAACTGTGAAGCAAAGCTTGAAACAGTTGAACTCTAACAAGAAATGAAATAATGTTTTAGGCCATTTAGTTCATACATTGCTGTCTTTTGAATTGTAAAGAAACACTATTTAAGTTGAATTTCAACTGCTGTAATAAATGTGTCTTTTGAACAGAGTTTCAATAAACATTGTACAAAATCATGTTTTTGACAGTTACGAAAATACAGCTAGTAAAGCAATGACTTTTGAAATGATGAATGACACTATTGTTTGATTTCAACGGTGAAGCAAAGCTTGAATCAGTTGACCTCTAAATTGAAATGAAATAATGCTGTAGGCCATTAAGAACATAGCGTGCTCTCTTTTGAATTGAAAATAAACACTATTTAGGATGTATTTCAACTGCTGTAATAGTTGTGTCTTTTGAACAGAGTAACAATAAACATTGTACAAAATCATGTTTTAGACAATAAGGAAAGTACAGCTAGTGAAGAACAAAGCTTTGAAATGATAGGAGTCTTTATTGTTTGTTTTCAACTGTGAAGTAAAGCTTGAAACAGTTGACCTCTAACATGAACTGAAATAATGCTGTAGGCCATTTAGAACATAGCGTGCTCTCTTTTGAATTGAAAATAAACACTATTTAGGATGTATTTCAACTGCTGTAAGTTTTTGTCTTTTGAACAGTTTCAATAAATATTGTACAAAATCATGTTTTTGACAGTTACGAACAATACAACGAGTAAAGCACTGAACTTTGAAATAATAGGAGACACATTGTTGATTTCAACTGTGAAGCAAAGCTTGAAACAGTTGAACTCTAACAAGAAATGAAATAATGTTTTAGGCCATTTAGTTCATACATTGCTGTCTTTTGAATTGTAAAGAAACACTATTTAAGTTGAATTTCAACTGCTGTAATAAATGTGTCTTTTGAACAGAGTTTCAATAAACATTGTACAAAATCATGTTTTTGACAGTTACGAAAATACAGCTAGTAAAGCAATGACTTTTGAAATGATGAATGACACTATTGTTTGATTTCAACGGTGAAGCAAAGCTTGAATCAGTTGACCTCTAAATTGAAATGAAATAATGCTGTAGGCCATTAAGAACATAGCGTGCTCTCTTTTGAATTGAAAATAAACACTATTTAGGATGTATTTCAACTGCTGTAATAGTTGTGTCTTTTGAACAGAGTAACAATAAACATTGTACAAAATCATGTTTTAGACAATAAGGAAAGTACAGCTAGTGAAGAACAAAGCTTTGAAATGATAGGAGTCTTTATTGTTTGTTTTCAACTGTGAAGTAAAGCTTGAAACAGTTGACCTCTAACATGAACTGAAATAATGCTGTAGGCCATTTAGAACATAGCGTGCTCTCTTTTGAAATGAAAATAAACACTATTTAGGATGAATTTCAACTGCTGTAATTTTTAGTCTTTTGAACATAGTTTCAACAAACATTGTACAAAATCATGTTTTTGACATTTACGAAAATACAACTAGTAAAGCAATGACTTTTGAAATGATAAAAGACACTATTGTTTGATTTCAACTGTGAAGCAAAGCTTGAAACAGTTGAACTCTAACAAGAAATTAAATAATGTTTTAGGCCATTTAGTTCATACAGTGCTGTCTTTTGAATTGAAGAGAAACACTATTTAGGATGTATTTCAACTAATGTAATAGTTGTGTCTTTTGAACAGAGTTTCAATAAACATCGTACAAAATCATGTTTTTGACAGTTACGAAAATACAACTAGTAAAGCAATGACTTTTGAAATGATAAATGACACTATTGTTTGATTTCAACTGTGAAGCAAAGCTTGAAACAGTTGACCTCTAAATTGAAATGAAATAATGCTGTAGGCCATTTAGAACATAGCGTGCTCTCTTTTGAATTGAAAATAAACAATATTTAGGATGTATTTCAACTGCTGTAAGTTTTTGTCTTTTGAACAGAGTTTCAATAAATATTGTACAAAATCATGTTTTTGACAGTTACGAACAATACAACGAGTAAAGCACTGAACTTTGAAATTATAGGAGACACATTGTTTGATTTCAACTGTGAAGCAAAGCTTGAAACAGTTGAACTCTAACAAGAAATGAAATAATGTTTTAGGCCATTTAGTTCATACGGTGCTGTCTTTTGAATTGAAGAGAAACACTATTTAGGATGTATTTCAACTGCTGTAATGGTTGTGTCTTTTGAAAAGAGTTTCGATAAACATTATACAAAATCATGTTTTAAACAAATTCGAATATACAATGAGTAAAGCACTGACTTTTGAAATGATTGGAAACTTTATTGTTTGATTTCAACTGTGAAGTAATGCTTGAAACGGTTGACCTCTAAAATGAAATGAAATAATGTTTTGGGCCATTTAGTTCATACAGTGCTGTCTTTTGAATTGAAAAGAAACACTATTTAGGATGTATTTCAACTGCTGTAATAGTTGTGTCTTTTGAACAGAGTAACAATAAACATTGTACAAAATCATGTTTTAGACAATAATGAAAGTAAAGCTAGTGAAGAACAAAGCTTTGAAATGATAGGAGTCTTTATTGTTTGTTTTCAACTGTGAAGTAAAGCTTGAAACAGTTGACCTCTAACATGAACTGAAATAATGCTGTAGGCCATTTAGAACATAGCGTGCTCTCTTTTGAATTGAAAATAAACACTATTTAGGATGTATTTCAACTGCTGTAAGTTTTTGTCTTTTGAACAGTTTCAATAAATATTGTACAAAATCATGTTTTTGACAGTTACGAACAATACAACGAGTAAAGCACTGAACTTTGAAATAATAGGAGACACATTGTTTGATTTCAACTGTGAAGCAAAGCTTGAAACAGTTGAACTCTAACAAGAAATGAAATAATGTTTTAGGCCATTTAGTTCATACATTGCTGTCTTTTGAATTGTAAAGAAACACTATTTAAGTTGAATTTCAACTGCTGTAATAAATGTGTCTTTTGAACAGAGTTTCAATAAACATTGTACAAAATCATGTTTTTGACAGTTACGAAAATACAGCTAGTAAAGCAATGACTTTTGAAATGATGAATGACACTATTGTTTGATTTCAACGGTGAAGCAAAGCTTGAATCAGTTGACCTCTAAATTGAACTGAAATAATGCTGTAGGCCATTTAGAACATAGCGTGCTCTCTTTTGAATTGAAAATAAACACTATTTAGGATGTATTTCAACTTCTGTAATAGTTGTGTCTTTTGAACAGAGTAACAATAAACATTGTACAAAATCATGTTTTAGACAATAAGGAAAGTACAGCTAGTGAAGAACAAAGCTTTGAAATGATAGGAGTCTTTATTGTTTGTTTTCAACTGTGAAGTAAAGCTTGAAACAGTTGACCTCTAACATGAACTGAAATAATGCTGTAGGCCATTTAGAACATAGCGTGCTCTCTTTTGAAATGAAAATAAACAATATTTAGGATGTATTTCAACTGCTGTAAGTTTTTGTCTTTTGAACAGAGTTTCAATAAATATTGTACAAAATCATGTTTTTGACAGTTACGAACAATACAACGAGTAAAGCACTGAACTTTGAAATAATAGGAGACACATTGTTTGATTTCAACTGTGAAGCAAAGCTTGAAACAGTTGAACTCTAACAAGAAATGAAATAATGTTTTAGGCCATTTAGTTCATACAGTGCTGTCTTTTGAATTGAAAAGAAACACTATTTAGGATGTATTTCAACTGCTGTAATAGTTTTGTCTTTTGAACATAGTTTCAACAAACATTGTACAAAATCATGTTTTTGACAGTTACGAAAATACAACAAGTAAAGCAATTACTTTTGAAATGATAAATGACACTATTGTTTGATTTCAACTGTGAAGCAAAGCTTGAAACAGTTGACCTCTAAATTGAAATGAAATAATGCTGTAGGCCATTTAGAACATAGCGTGCTCTCTTTTGAATTGAAAATAAACACTATTTAGGATGTATTTCAACTGCTGTAAGTTTTTGTCTTTTGAACAGTTTCAATAAATGTTGTACAAAATCATGTTTTAGACAATAATGAAAGTACAGCTAGTGAAGAACAAAGCTTTGAAATGATAGGAGTCTTTATTGTTTGTTTTCAACTGTGAAGTAAAGCTTGAAACAGTTGACCTCTAACATGAACTGAAATAATGCTGTAGGCCATTTAGAACATAGCGTGCTCTCTTTTGAATTGAAAATAAACACTATTTAGGATGAATTTCAACTGCTGTAATTTTTTGTCTTTTGAACAGTTTCAATAAATATTTTAAAAAATCATGTTTTAGACAATAACGAACAATACAACGAGTAAAGCACTGACGTTTGAAATGATTGGAAACTTTATTGTTTGATTTCAACTGTGAAGTAATGCTTGAAACGGTTGACCTCTAAAATGAAATGAAATAATGTTTTTGGCAATTTAGTTCATACAGTGCTGTCTTTTGAATTGAAAAGAAACACTATTTAGGATGTATTTCAACTGCTGTAATAGTTTTGTCTTTTGAACATAGTTTCAACAAACATTGTACAAAATCATGTTTTTGACAGTTACGAAAATACAGCTAGTAAAGGAATGACTTTTGAAATGATGAATGACTCTATTGTTTGATTTCAACTGTGAAGCAAAGCTTGAATCAGTTGACCTCTAAATTGAAATGAAATAATGCTGTAGGCCATTAAGAACATAGCATGCTCTCTTTTGAATTGAAAATAAACACTATTTAGGATGTATTTCAACTGCTGTAAGTTTTTGTCTTTTGAACAGAGTTTCAATAAATATTGTACAAAATCATGTTTTTGACAGTTACGAACAATACAACGAGTAAAGCACTGAACTTTGAAATTATAGGAGACACATTGTTTGATTTCAACTGTGAAGCAAAGCTTGAAACAGTTGAACTCTAACAAGAAATGAAATAATGTTTTAGGCCATTTAGTTCATACGGTGCTGTCTTTTGAATTGAAGAGAAACACTATTTAGGATGTATTTCAACTGCTGTAATGGTTGTGTCTTTTGAAAAGAGTTTCGATAAACATTATACAAAATCATGTTTTAAACAAATTCGAATATACAATGAGTAAAGCACTGACTTTTGAAATGATTGGAAACTTTATTGTTTGATTTCAACTGTGAAGTAATGCTTGAAACGGTTGACCTCTAAAATGAAATGAAATAATGTTTTGGGCCATTTAGTTCATACAGTGCTGTCTTTTGAATTGAAAAGAAACACTATTTAGGATGTATTTCAACTGCTGTAATAGTTGTGTCTTTTGAACAGAGTAACAATAAACATTGTACAAAATCATGTTTTAGACAATAAGGAAAGTAAAGCTAGTGAAGAACAAAGCTTTGAAATGATAGGAGTCTTTATTGTTTGTTTTCAACTGTGAAGTAAAGCTTGAAACAGTTGACCTCTAACATGAACTGAAATAATGCTGTAGGCCATTTAGAACATAGCGTGCTCTCTTTTGAATTGAAAATAAACACTATTTAGGATGTATTTCAACTGCTGTAAGTTTTTGTCTTTTGAACAGTTTCAATAAATATTGTACAAAATCATGTTTTTGACAGTTACGAACAATACAACGAGTAAAGCACTGAACTTTGAAATAATAGGAGACACATTGTTTGATTTCAACTGTGAAGCAAAGCTTGAAACAGTTGAACTCTAACAAGAAATGAAATAATGTTTTAGGCCAATTAGTTCATACATTGCTGTCTTTTGAATTGTAAAGAAACACTATTTAAGTTGAATTTCAACTGCTGTAATAAATGTGTCTTTTGAACAGAGTTTCAATAAACATTGTACAAAATCATGTTTTTGACAGTTACGAAAATACAGCTAGTAAAGCAATGACTTTTGAAATGATGAATGACACTATTGTTTGATTTCAACGGTAAAGCAAAGCTTGAATCAGTTGACCTCTAAATTGAAATGAAATAATGCTGTAGGCCATTAAGAACATAGCGTGCTCTCTTTTGAATTGAAAATAAACACTATTTAGGATGTATTTCAACTGCTGTAATAGTTGTGTCTTTTGAACAGAGTAACAATAAACATTGTACAAAATCATGTTTTAGACAATAAGGAAAGTACAGCTAGTGAAGAACAAAGCTTTGAAATGATAGGAGTCTTTATTGTTTGTTTTCAACTGTGAAGTAAAGCTTGAAACAGTTGACCTCTAACATGAACTGAAATAATGTTTTAGGCCATTTAGTTCATACAGTGCTGTCTTTTGAATTGAAGTGAAACACTATTTAGGATGTATTTCAACTAATGTAATAGTTGTGTCTTTTGAACAGAGTTTCAATAAACATCGTACAAAATAATGTTTTTGACAGTTACGAAAATACAACTAGTAAAGCAATGACTTTTGAAATGATAAATGACACTATTGTTTGATTTCAACTGTGAAGCAAAGCTTGAAACAGTTGACCTCTAAATTGAAATAAAATAATGCTGTAGGCCATTTAGAACATAGCGTGCTCTCTTTTGAATTGAAAATAAACACTATTTAGGATGTATTTCAACTGCTGTAAGTTTTTGTCTTTTGAACAGTTTCAATAAATATTGTACAAAATCATGTTTTTGACAGTTACGAACAATACAACGAGTAAAGCACTGAACTTTGGAATAATAGGAGACTTATTGTTTGATTTCAACTGTGAAGCAAAGCTTGAAACAGTTGAACTCTAACAAGAAATGAAATAATGTTTTAGGCCATTTAGTTCATACATTGCTGTCTTTTGAATTGTAAAGAAACACTATTTAAGTTGAATTTCAACTGCTGTAATAAATGTGTCTTTTGAACAGAGTTTCAATAAACATTGTACAAAATCATGTTTTTGACAGTTACGAAAATACAGCCAGTAAAGCAATGACTTTTGAAATGATGAATGACACTATTGTTTGATTTCAACTGTGAAGCAAAGCTTGAATCAGTTGACCTCTAAATTGAAATGAAATAGTGCTGTAGGCCATTAAGAACATAGCGTGCTCTCTTTTGAATTGAAAATAAACACTATTTAGGATGTATTTCAACTGCTGTAAGTTTTTGTCTTTTGAACAGAGTTTCAATAAATATTGTACACAATCATGTTTTTGACAGTTACGAACAATACAACGAGTAAAGCACTGAACTTTGAAATAATAGGAGACACATTGTTTGATTTCAACTGTGAAGCAAAGCTTGAAACAGTTGAACTCTAACAAGAAATGAAATAATGTTTTAGGCCATTTAGTTCATACGGTGCTGTCTTTTGAATTGAAGAGAAACACTATTTAGGATGTATTTCAACTGCTGTAATGGTTGTGTCTTTTGAAAAGAGTTTCGATAAACATTATACAAAATCATGTTTTAAACAAATTCGAACATACAATGAGTAAAGCACTGACTTTTGAAATGATTGGAAACTTTATTGTCTGATTTCAA